>PVJO010001571.1:108061-168618 GCA_004026905.1 Hystrix cristata
TTTTTTTTTTTTTTTTTTTTTTTTTTTTTTTTTTTTTTTTTTTTTTTTTTTTTTTTTTTTGCTGTGCCAAAGCTTTTTTAATAAAATGAGATCCCATTTGTTGATTCTTTGTAATATTTCCTGTGTAGTCTTTGCCTACACATATGTCTTCAAGAGTTTTACCTATTTTACCCTCAAGCAGATTAAGTTTTTGTTGTTGTTGTTGTTTCTTTTTGAGACAGGGTCTTGCTATGTAGTTCTGCCTGTACTCACTGTGTAGCTCAAACTGGCCTCGAATTCACAGTCTCACAGCAATCCTCCTGCCTCAGCCTCCCAGGTGATGGGATTACAAGTGTGCATCATCACGTCTGGCAGATTGTTTCTGTTTTAATATCTAGATCTTTGATACATTTCAATTTTAGTTTGGTGCATGGTGTGAAACATGGGTCTAGGTTTAATCTTTGGCATGTGGAAAGACAGTTTTCCCAGCACCATTGATTAAAGAAGCTATCTTTGTTCCAGTGAAGGTGTTTAGCTCCTTTGTCAATGATCAGGTAGCTGAGTGTGTTTGGAGTTGTTTCTGCATCTTCTATTCTGTTCCACTGATCCCTGGATATGTTTTTGTTTTTTTCCAGTATCATGCTGTTTTTATCATTGTAACTTTGTAGTATAATTTCAAGTTGGGGTTTGCGATGCCCCCTGCATTACCTTTGTTGCCTAGAATTGCTTTTGCTATTCTAGATCTCCTCTGGTCCCATATGAACAATTATTGAATGGTTCATCTTCATTCTCAATTATTTTAAATGTATTGTATATCAGAATCTTCATATGTGTGAAGTTGCTTCTACTCAATTTCATTCCATTAGAATATTTATCAGTATTTAAAATACTGATAAATACCACACTGTCTTAATTAAATGGCATTCTAATATATTTATAGCTGATAAGTCCATCCAACATTTGATTCTTGTTTTGTAATCACTATGAATTGGGGTTAGAACAAAACTTTTAGTAAATTGTGAACAACTGATAGGGTTCTACTGTTACAGCTTTTAATCCATGAACACTGTGTAGTGTTCTATATTATAAAGTTCCAGTTAATGCTATCATTTTCACTGTAGAGGTATTATATCTCTTTTTCGATTTATTTTGAGGTATTTCACATTTTACCCTATTGTAAATAGTTTATGTTTAAACATTTAACTTTTAGTATTTTAATGATGTCCAGGAATTTAGTTGACTTTTTATATAGCAGTTTTAAATCTAATTTTATTACTAGCCCTGCAGAATCTTTTCCATTCACTGTGATGACAGACACATTCACCATAATACCTATTTTGCTTCTCATCTTTCTCTGCCTCCAAAGACTACTACCAACTGGTCCAGATTAAGCATCTTCCCTATTCTTCATTTAAAATGAATGCTCCTTAATTTTTGTCATTAAATGTATGTGCTAAGTTTTGATAATTGCTCTTCCTTAGATTAAAGAAGTTTCACCTTATTTCTAGTTTCCTAAGGTTTTTTTGGTGGGGGAGGGGTGCTAAGGATCAAACTCAGAGCCTTTACTTGCTAGGGAAGTGCTCTACCACTTGAGCTAAATCCCCAACCCTCTAAGAGTTATTCTTAAAATACACTGAATGAAGGTTGAATTTTATCAACTACTTTTTATAATCTATTTAAGTAATCAGTTTGTCTGTATTCTGTTAATGAGAATTGTATAAATATTATAAATATTCTAATGCATGTCAATTGGTAATTACATATGTGGATTTTTAAATATGTGGATTATTTAGTTTCATAGTACATTATGGTTCTTTTAAACCTACACTCAAAGGGACAATTGCCTTATAATTCCCCTTTTTCATGTATTCTTCTTTTGCAATCCAGGTTTGCTATCTCAGATTACAGATTGAACTGGGGAATATTTCTTTTCTTTCATTTTGGTGACAGTTTCTAACAGATTAGGATTACAGCCCCCTCAAATACTAGGTAGAATATCTGAGGATGAGTATTTGGGAGATGAGCATATTTAAAAAGTTTGATTTAAAGCATTGGATTGAAGTCTAGTCGTATTTTCTACTTTTTTTGACCCTGTTATGGCCAGTTATACTTACATTAGATAATCGTCCACATTATCTCATTTCATTTGTTAAAGTTTTTAGTAACAGTCATTATTTGAATTATATCCTAGATCGTATCTTCCCATTCTATTTTCTTAACTTTTAGTATTTCTTCTTTTTAAATAAAATCCTCCATGGCTATGACTTTACTGCTAACTCCCATTTTAGTTGTATCTCCCAAGTTTTGCTGTGTAATAGTTAACTGGCATCAATAGCTATGTACTAAAATAATTAAATTTAAATAGTTGTTAGTTTGTATTTCAATTTAAATCATTGTCTAAAATATGATTTTAAGATTTAAATCTTGCCAGTTTTCTTCATCTGTTGGTTATATATATTTATGATATTTATACAGTCTCTCTTCTTATTCCAGTAATATTTTCTGTCTTATATTATATTTTGCCTGATAATAATTTGGCTGTCCAAGGATTTTTCTTTTGTAATTATTGGTCTAGAATATATTCTTAGTCTTTTAGCTTTCAATGTTTCTATGTTCTTATGCATTATATTCCTCTTATGGACACCTTGCAGCAAAAATTCTACCTGTATATCTACCTATCTGCTTTTCCAATTTTAGAATACAAGCCTTTTAATTGTTCATTTAAAAGATATTGACCATTAATTGGAATTTTTAGATTTATTTCTATTATTTTTACTTAATACTTCCTTTAAAACATGTATTTTCTGTGATTTTCCTCATTTATAACCTGCCTTTCAGTTTTTTTTACATTTCTTTTTACTGTTTTTACACTTTCATTTGTAGTTTTGAGGTTATACAAAAAATGTTTATTCCTTTAAAAGTAATCTTAGACATCTTAACATATGTATTTATTTTAATATATGTGGAAGTTAGTCAATATTCTTAAATTTTGAACAAGAGTCCTAGGTTTTGTTTTTTTTTTCTTCATATGCTCTGGTCTTAAATGATATTCTGTTTGATATTTTAGTTTTATCTTGGTTAATTATTTTCAAATTAGTCAATATTACTATCCTACGCATTTAACATTTGTTAATCTTGTCAGGGTTTAGCAGTTTCTTTAATAACCCTTTTCTCAAGTTTTTACATGTTTAATCACTTCATTCTTGAAATGTGTGTTTTTGTAATTCCTTCCTTAAATCTGTTGTTGGTAATTTCTCTCAGTGCATGTTCATCTGAAAATGATTTATTTAGTCTTTGATTTTCCTTGAAAAATTTAGTTGGACATACAAATGAGACTCCAGGCTATTTTTGATATAATTAGATTATCATATGGCTTCTAGGTTGCTTGGATTTAAGTAAAGACCTGTCTTTTTTTTTTTTTTCTTTTTGACAAACTTGGGTTTTTTTGGGGAGGGTGCTGGGGATCGAACTCAGGGCAAGCACTCTAACCACTGAACTAAATCCCCAGCCCAAATCTGGAAAATAATTCCTTTATTACTTTTCCCCCACTGTGTGATTTGTCTGCTAAAATTCCATTAATATATATCATATTTTCTCTACATATCCTTCCCATGTGGTAATGTCTTTCTTATTTATTTATTTTTCCCCTTGTCTCTTGTCTCTGCTTATTGGTTAATTTCTTAAGAGCTAAATTCCTGTTCACAGATTCTTTGTTTAGTTGTGTTTAATCTGCTGTTTAAACTGCTCATTGAAAGTCTTCTTCCAAAATCTTTTTTCTTTTTTTTTTAATTTTTAAAACTAAATTTCACTTTATCTGCAGGGTCCTTGTGTTTTTCTGCTTATTTCTTTCCATAACATTAATCATTTTTACATATATTTACTTTATAATCTCTACTATGACACATTTTAGGAGTCTAATCTTGCTATTGGTTATAATTGCTTTTTTTGTGTTTAAAGTGAATTGACTTTAATTGTGTTTTGTGATGTCAGATAGTAAACTCCTATTTGGCGGGGTTATTTCAAGTCAGATTTTAGGACACACATATGTTAAGCGCAGCCTTTTGGAAAAGTTTTATTTTTAATTTTTCCAGATGGCCCATAGTTATGGTACACCTGGGACACTTTGGACAAGTCACTGTCTTAAATTGAGCACTTCTTCAGGTTTTAATTTCAAAATCACACGACGGTAGGCCCTCGGTTATAAAACCTTATTGGAGGTTTTCACTACTTAAAACCCTCACATGACACAAAACTCTTACTGTCTTTTTATCCCAGCACTAGGTAGTTTCAGCGCTCTGCTTTTCTCAGAGGACAGTCATTCAAAGATCGCAGAGTGGTGTGAGTTTTCCATTTTAAACTCTCCACATTTTTGAGCAAGTAAGTCCTCATCTCCTGTCTTGTTCTACACATTTAGGACCTTTTCTGAAAACACATTCTGCTTCTCTCCATTGCTGCTAAGACACGGAGCCCATCCTCAAGCTCTTGTTTCAATTTCTTTTGTGTCCCTGGAAATAGTCCTACTTGGAAGTTCAATTATACATTTTATTTTTTTTTCAGTTTTATATTTTAAAAGTTCCTTGCTCTATTTATCTGTTGTGCATAGCTCTTTTATGATTGTGTAGCTTTTCATATTACCTGGTATACTTTTTCAATGCATTAAACTCTTGTTATATTTAGTCAACAATGATATTTGGAAACATTTCCCCAATTTCATACTTATCATTGATTTCTTAAATCCTATTTATTTCTATTATTCTTTTTAAAAAAATTTACCAAGAACATGTATTGGTACATTGTATACATAGTGATCATATTCATCAAAGTTAATTTGTACTTGTACGTGATACATCTTGGTCCCTCTTTCTTCCCCACCCCTCCCTCTCTATTTACAGTAGCTTTATTTAGATTTTTCCCTTTTCCCTTTCTTTTCTTTTTGCTTTCCTTCTTTTCCCCCTTCTGCCTTTCTAATTCGCCTCCCTATTGAATATTATCTTTCTTTTACTTAGTATCTATTACACTTTTTTGTCCTTATTTATGCTTACGGTTTCTCATACCAGAGAAACAATTTGATATGTACTCATGTGCATCTGATTTATTTCACCTAAGAGTATGTTCTCAAGGTACATCCAATGACCTATAAATAGCTCAACTTTATCCTTTTTATTACAGAGTAATACTCCATTGTATAGAAAAAACTCATCTATTAGTCTTTTGTGCAAAATACCTTCATTATTTTAGGATCCTTTACAAAAATCCTTTTAGGTATGAAAAACAAATCGTCATTATTTTGCCTTCATTCTGGAATTCCAGTTTAGCTGCATATTTAATTTTAACTTTACAGTTTATTTTTCCTAGATATTTAACTTTAAAAGCATTACTTCATTGTTTTCTGGCACCTATTGTTTTTGATAAAGATCTGCTGTCACAGTAATTGTCATTTTACTATTTAATTAAAAAAGAAAACAAAATATAAAACTGAATTCATAATGACATTCTGACTTTTAAAATTCATACAGATAGAATTTTTTCTATGTAAATCCTAAACTCTGATAGTGAGAGATCAGAGGGCAAAAGATACCTATTAGTTAAATTCAATGTATTCCCAGGTTACAGGTTATAAACAGTGAATATTCATATAATCTTCTAGAATTCAATTTGACAATACCTTAAGGGCCTTCAAAAGGCTTATACCAATAATTTCACCATTGAGGTCTACAGAGAGGTCTCTACCTACAAAGTTATTCATTACTAGGCCTTAGGTAAAAGATGGAAGGCAAGACAGAAGTTCAAAATATTTTAATAGAATATTATGCAGTTTTCAGACTATGTCTTTGAAGAATTACTAATTATATGTAAAATAGTCATGTTTTACATTGTTAAAATTTTATTAAAAGTACCAAACAATATATTATCACATAAAATTAAGGATAAGCCCACACAGATTTCTGTGCATATATCTATGCAATGCTGAGGTTGTGTGTAGCATTTCTTTTTTATTTTTAGAAAAAAATGTCTAAGTTCTATATAGTAAAGAGGTATCACTTCTATAGTTCAAAAACAAAATACATACTTATAATAACCTTCGTGATTAAGCATTTTAGAATGTAATGCTATTGGTTACATCATTTGATTATGGCAATGTGAATGCAGTTTCTTTACAGGTATTTTTTTCTCTCACCCATATGCATGTAGGCTAGACTAGCATTCGATGGTGTTTTACCAAAGGTAAAATTACGTGGCCCATTATGAGTGCCTGTTACACAAACAGGGTCTTGATGTCTGATGTCACCCTTGCTTTCTCGGTGCTGTCTTGCTGAATCTGTTCCTTACTCTTCTAGTTACATGATTGGTATGTGACCTTCTGAAGACTTGATTTACTTACTGTCAGTCTTACATCCAGATCCTTGTTCTTCTTGACTAAAACTGCACATCTCTACTTGGCCCTACTTTCCTTGGCTTTCTGGTTTCTCTCCCCAAATTACCTAAGGCTGTCTTTCAGCTTCTGTCATTAGTTGAATAGTGTATTACAGGTGAAACAAAGTTATCAACTAGATTTTAAGTTAAGTGCTTTTAACAAACTAAAGAGAAAATTACTTCATGTTTCCATAATTTTAAAAATTGCACCATCTTAAATTTTGAAAGTGCTCTATCTTTAGTAAAATATATAAGTGGGGTGAAATATTTCATTTCTGTTAACATTATGCAACTTCCCGTTTTTCCTTTTGCCAGAGTGAACTGATATAATCCAAGGATTTTGTTCTTTTCAAGAAAAGATGAGCAACTTTGTAAGAAACCTTAAGGGAAAGGAAAGAAAAAAAACTTCTTGTATAACAAGTACAGCTTGAGTAACTGATAATTTTACAAGAAGATTTTTGGCTCAGTAAAAGGAACAAAATTTTACACTCCCAGATAGCAATCTGAAATCCTTCAAACTGATACAGATGCTTTTGAATATTAAGGATTCTCTATGATTTCCTTTAAAAAGTAGGGAAAATTGAATTTTGACTTCTCATTTTTGAACATTAAATTGCCCTCATGGAATACCAAATAATTCAAAAACTGCTATACGTTCTTTTAAGGTGTTATTGTAGAACTTTAGTATTTGGCTTGACTTCTTTCTAGCATTAATGTGAAGCGGAAATCAGATAATGTATGTAATAATGCATTGTGTGGTGGTTTCAGTGGAGTTTTGACTAGATTGGATTTGGGATCCACCCTAGAGATTAGTGGAGCACACCTCTAGGTGTGTCTGGGTGGGCCATATACATACATGTAGCCTTGGGTTCTATGATTGACCCTCACCCCCATGACTCTGATCCTTTTCCCATGCTTTACTTTCTGGCCACCATGAACTAAGCAGCTTTGTGCCATCACACCCTTCTTCCATGATGTTTCTGCTATGGATCCAGCTGAACATGAACCAAAAACGTAAATAAATCAATCCTCTCTTCCTTTAAGGTGTAGGTATTGGCTATTGTGTCTCAGCAATGATAAGTTGATTAATATACTCTGCAAGCTTTAAGCACTCTATTGATCTATGATTAATATTCAGAGAGTAAACCTTACTTATGAAATTTTATGTAAGAAAAATATATTTTTCCATCTCCTTATTAAAAGTATTCTCTTACCTTCTATGGCTCAGGGGCATTTTCCTTTAGCTGTTATTTTCTGCTTCCCAAATACTAAGAGAACTGGTAATAATGCCCAAGAGGCCACAGTCACCCTGTGATTTATCTAATGGCAACATTAATGATCATGACAATAGCAGGCAATGTTTAACACATGCTGCTGCGTGTGTTTCAGGCACTGTGCTATCCACTTCCACAGGCATCATCTATGCTGTGGCTTACATCTAAAATGTCCCTGAAGCCTCAGGAGATCCCAGGCAAGGCTTTTGGGAGTGACAGGTTCATGGGTGCACCATAGCTGGATTAGTCTGCTGACTGGATCCACACAGCTCTGGGTGTGGCTGAAGGGATATACTGAAAACAGAAGATTCACCCTGGGTGTGAGTTGTACCAAACAATAGGTTTGCAACCTGAATGGAATAAAAAGGGAAAATGAGGCTCACCACTGCTGCCTTCTGCCTGCCCTGCCACGGACTGTTTCTCCTCTATCAGGTCCCTCTGCCATGCTGGCCTGTCTCAGAGGTAGCCTACTATGAACTGAAGCCTCTACAACTGTGAGCGGAAATAAACGTCTCCTCTTTGAAACCTGTGGGTGTCAAATATTGTGTCTCAGTGACGAGAAAGTAACTAAGACAATCAGTTTTTACACTTGAAATCAATCTCCAAGGTTGGTATTATAATTACTCACACTTGCTGAAAGAAATCTAAAAATTCCATTCACTCATTCATTCATTCATTCATTCATTTAATAAATTTGTATTGAGTGCTAAATACATTTCTAGTATAGATCAAGAAGGAGGAGAAAAAGAGGTAGCTAAGGTTTAAAAAAAGTCCTTTTGCCATATAGAATTTATATTGTAGTTGAGGAAAAGGCAGAAAACAATGAAAGAAATGAGCATATCTCACAATACAGTAAGTATTCTGTAGAGCATTGGAACTGAGTGACTTCCTTAGAAAGCAGTTAGAGAAGACCTTCTGAGGAAACCCTGAAAGACAACCCTGACTGGTATGAAGGGGAAGTCGCATGCAGGCCCACAGAGAGGACAGTAAGTAGGAAGGTCCTAGGATGGGAACAAGGGCCCTCATGAAGTGGCGATGAAATGGTGGAGAGGTAGAGACAGAACTAGGATATGTTTGGGAGTTAGAATTGAAAGAGTTTTCTGCTGAGTCAGAGATAGGAGTGGAGCAATGAGATGAATCAGTGTATTTGGTTTGTTGGTTTAGAAGAACTAAGTATGTTAGATTTTGAGGATAATGGAGAGGGGTGGGTAGGTTTGGAAAGAGTACAAAAGTTATCTTTTTGCCTTGTGAACATGTTTTGGATTTTTTGGTAAAAGTTACATAATATACAATTTACTATTTTAACCATTTAAAGTGTACAGTTTAGTAGCATCACACCCATTCACTTTATTGTGCAAATATCACAACCATCCACCTCGAGAACTTGTTCATCTTCTCAAACTAAAATCTACATCCATCAACGAAATGTTCTGGTTTACTCCTCTAAATCTAGAAACTACCTTTTTCCTTTCCTCCCTGTGATTTTGACTGCTGTAGGCACCTTATGTAGGGGCACTTTTCTTTTTTGACTGGCTTATTTCACTTAACATAGTGTCTTCAAGTTCGAGCCACGTTATAGCATGTATCACAGTGTTCTCCCTTTCTTTTTCTGTCTTTTAATGGATTTTATAATATTTAGATCAGTTTAAGGTTCATAGCAAAGTTACGAAGAATGTACAGAGTTCTATATACTTCCACCCCATATACTGTACTCAGCCTGCTCTCCTGTAGCATCTTCCACCAGAGTCATGCATTTACTGCAATTAATGAACCTACCTCAAGAGTTATCTTTGGACTTGATGGTGTCAGGAAGTCTAAGTGCAGAGAGTAGAGAGATGATGGTTCATGAGATGGAAGGTGCAAGGTGGAATTATGGCTAGGAAATCACACGGTATTCAAAGCCAGGGATGAAGTGAGGTTAACAGAGAAAATGTGTGAAGCAAAGAGGGTTGTGTAGGATGAAAACAAATCTGTGGCACATCTGTACTTAAAACTAAACAGAGACAAAAGAGAGCCACAAAGACAGAGGAGAAAGACTGGATGCAATGTAGAAGAAAAGCCAGGAGGACACAGAGTGTCAAGGAAACCAATAGAAGAAGCACATCAAGAAAGGAGTGATGGATGTAGCAGGTGGCAAAGAGAGGTCTCTCACCTAAAATCTGTAAGAAAATGCAACTGTATTTGGTATTCTTGGCATTAAAAGTGACTTTGATAAGATCACACTTAGTGAGGTTAGGGTAGCTGGGAGGGATGGTCACTTTTCCCAAAGGCACATATTAGTAAGGGAAAGAATTGAAATGCCACCCTAGTAAGTAGTCTGGAGCCCAAGAACTAAATTAATTCATAAAATAACATCCCAAAGATAGAGCACCATTTAATGGTGAGTGTATATTATGGCAATAATCTTTGAATATCAGAATCTGGATACCATGTATAGATTATTACTCTAAATCATTTTACAAAATAATTTAGATCCAAGTATAATGATTACATAAGAAAGCTGACATGTCTGCTTAATAAAAATAAATGCCTGCCTTCACAGACACATAGGCAAGAAGGTAAAAATGCTGTTATTAGTAATCACAGTGTTTTACTCACCAGTCACATGAGTACACTAACATCGGATGCATGTGGTTTTTTCTTTTTTTTTTCCTTTGTCAAAGTAAGTTTTTATTTATTTATTTATTTTTAATTTTATTTTTTTACCAAGAACATGTATTGGTACACTGTATACATAATGATCATATTCATCACAGTTATTTTGTAACTGTACATGATGTATCTTGGTTTTCCCCCTGCTCTTCCCCACCCCTCCCTTCTGCTCCCCTTCCCTATTTATAGCAGGTTTATTTATACATATATATATATATTATATTTTTCCATATTTCCCTTTCCCCTTTCTTTCCTTTTTCCTTCCTTCTTTTCCCCTCTTCTCCCTTTCTAGTTCTCCTCTCCTTTGAATATTATCTTCCTTTTATATAATATCTATTACACCTCTTTGTCCTTATTACACTTATGGTTTCTCATATCAGAGAAACAATTCGATGTGTACTCATGAGTGTCTGATTTACTTCACTTAAGAGTATGTTCTCAACTCTGCCATAAAAAAGGATAAACTAGAGACATCTGTAGGTAAATGGATGTACCTTGCCTGTGGTTTTTGACTGGATTGACTGGTGGCTGCAGGAGCTGGAGTTAGTATTTCCCTGTGCCCTCCCCTACAGTGCTCCATAGTCGCCTATGCACTCTGCACCGAACACCATACAGTCATGAAAAAGATGGTATAATTCCAGCTCTCCGTGAAGCTGTATCTTTCTCATAGAATGAAAGCATATGGTTTACACGCAGGTGTTTTATGACACACATTCTCACAGGTAAATATTCAACAGTGAGAGAGTAATCTGCTAATTTCCCCTTTACGTATCTTCCTAACTTTATGATTTTATCTTTTGTTTTTCTTTTCCATTACAAAAGCCAAATCTTTAGAAACCCAAAGTCCTGGCATCTGTGACTTGACCAATGTGTGGCCTGGATTCTCGGGACTTGATTTCAACGTGGGAGGCTATTACCGGGTGCCATGAAACGCTGAGGCACACTTGATTGTTCACGACCCTGGCCCTGACCCAGCCCGTGACCTGGGCGCATTTCTCGCCCTCTCGGCCCCTAGTTCCTTCCCGTGGAAAACGAAGGAACTGTAGTAAAGGCTGCAAGGAAGAGTCATGGTTAGTTCATTGCCCACCCCACCCCGGCATCAGAATCGTACAGCACAGTAATAAAATACAAGCCATGACAACACAGGTGTTTCAGGATTCCTCCTTAATGAGCAAAGTATTACTCACTTTTCAAATGCAGTGATGGGCCGACTTCAAAATGTGGGCACTGTTAAACCTCAATTGGTGGGAAGGTACTCGTGGAGTGAGCCTCACTTTTTCATGACAGCACCCTTCTTTCTCTCTGGCTCCTCAGCCTCATTTTCTCCCTTTTATTTTTCAGCCCTTCTAATAACTTTGCAGTCAGTTTTATGTATTAAATTCCTCTCTAGTGGAAATATCTGTTATTAGTTTCTGTATTCTTTGCACATGCTGCCTTATACTCCAATATAACATAATAAAACACGAAATTTTAGTATATTTGCTGCCAAAGCGAGCACAAAACACAAAATTTTAAGAAAACAAAATTTACACTGATTCCCCAACAACAATAAATACAATTTCATTTTGTTTCCTTTCTCATTCATAAGCCCAAATTCATTTCAGATGTTCGTCTCTTTAATAGTTTTAAACTTTAGACTCACACCAAAGATCAGCATATTAGATGGGAATAACTTCCTCAGTGATACAAATGCCTTAAGATGTAGGTTATTATTTTTTTAGAAATTTAAAATTTATTTTCTGGCACCAAAAATAAGTGCAGAATCCACAGTGCATGAAAGACAAAGAAAATGATGGATTCGTGCTGTTCGTGGACACGGATGATCTCAGTCTCTGCACACCACACGGAAGAAGTCGTGTTCACCCAGGTATCACCATACAGTGTGTGGACTTCCCGTACTCATCGCCTCAGTTGGGGAATTCAAAGTAGCAAACTTTAATTTTGCTTCTCCCAGGCTTTAGATTAAATTATACCTGAGCTTGAATATTTTCTTTTTTATTAGCTCAATGACTTGAAAAATTTACTTATTGCACTCGCTCTCAATTTCCTAACTACAAAATGGGAATAATAATGCCTTCCAATAGGATTATTTAGAGGGTTATGGAAAATAACCTGTACCTGTTAAGTAGTATAATTAATTATCTTGTTTTTCTGCTTCTAAATTCCTATTGGTTTTAAGATTCGTGGTTCTTTAAAATATTTTAGGACTATGAAATGGAAGAAGTCCTCTGTGAGGAATGAACACATAAAATTCAAAAGGAATCATTTAAATATCATTCAAATATGAATTGAAAAAAAAAAAGAGCCCTGGGGTAAGGCAAGGTATTTATCAGGAATCTTTCTGGAATGAACATCTAATTTAATCAATTTGAATTCCCCTGCCTTTTATGGGGGCTAAACAACACTATAGTTTAAAAATGATTGATTCCCAACAGGAGCACATGAATAAAGGGGAAAATAAGTAATAAAATATTGGTTCTTTTCTGTCTTTCGAGGAGTCCTGCCTAATACAGTAGGAGAAGACAATGTGCACTTTTTACGCATGTGAAAACCATAGCCGACTAGATTTTGTGTACTTAGTAAGACAATACGATGTAAAACATTGCAGTCATAATTTCTATTGACTAAATACTAAAGTAATAAGATGTTTTTATTTTTTTGAAATGATGGTAAAATACACATAACAAAATTTGCCATCTGTAACTGTGTTTAAATGTACATTTCTGTAGCATTACGTTCACACAGTTACACCATCCTGTGCCCACTGAATTAGCTGTCTGTCCTACCTTTAGGGAACCCTGCAGGCCATCATTTTGCTTCTTTTCTCTGTCTCATTTTACTTTCCATCTTTTTACTTTTCTGTTTACTCTGTTTCTTTCTGTCAAATATAGTAACTTTTGACAGCTCTAAGGTAAATTGATAATACTTGGGGTTCATATAGACAAATAAAATATATTCCTAAAATTTTCATCTTGCTTTCTTAAAAAACAATTTAAATGCAGCTATTAGTAAATTTTAAATTACACATGTGGTTTATAAGATATTTCAAGTGGAAAATTCTACTCAAGCCCTGTCTAATAAGTAGCCAATAGCCACATGTAATTATTTAGATTTAAATTAATTAATTCTGAACAAGAATTAAATTTCGATATTTCATTTTCACTAATTAAATTTCAAATGTTAAATAACCACATGTAGCCAGTGGCTACCATTTGAACAGTGTACATATTTGACATTTTAATCATCACATTAAATTTTACTGGACACTGCTATTCTAGAAAATTCACCTAAAGAAGCAGCTAAAGAAAAACAAGGAAATCTGAAACAAGGTCAGCATAGCTGAACAAATAGTTCTTACAGCTAAGAAGGAAAAGTGATAATTAAATTTATTGTGCCAAGATTAAAAATATTGTGAAATACTCAGGTTGCATCTTTTGTTGCAAATTACTTGGGGAATACCAATGACAACATCAAATGTTTTCACCATGAAATTTTAGATGTGGCCACCAAATGTACAGCACACCACTGTGCACTGCCATAAGTTAGCTAAAACACTTGTAAACATATGTCATGTCCATCATTAAGATGGAGGGTATAATTACACTTTTAAATGTGGTGAAGAGTCTTGAAAGTAGTGTATAATTTTCCAGAGAAGAAATCTCTGTGAGCATACCTTTCCCTGAGTGTTTATCAGTCTGACATCTTCGGTTTTGTTCAAATCCAGTGCTCCACTGTGAGAAAGCCAACTGCAGACAAGAGAAGCAATCTGTTCTTTAGGTGCCTTCTGTAAGAGGACCGAGCAGAAGGAGCGATGGAGGATGGCATCACAGAGGGACAGATAATTGGGACAGGAGAGGGGATGGACAAGTCAGTGCAAGCATCTGAAAATGCCGTAAGTTGTGCAAATACTAAAGGAAAGCATGTGTTAGTAATTGCTGTGGCCAAGATGATACAATACTAAATATATCTTCCATTCTCCAAAAACTCGATACTTTTTCATGTTTGCATCAATTATGTACAATCTACCACAACACACACTTCATTAATTAACATATATACTTTTTAATCTCTTTGCTCATATTCTGTCTCCCGCTACTTGATATGAGTTCTCAGAGGGCATCTGCTTTATCTCTTGTTTCCTTTCTCTCCAGCACCCAGAGCTACCCTAAACATCACGACACACAATTAGAAGGAGCAGGTTTCACACTGCCACCTTACACTGACTGCCGATCGATCTTGGCACAGAATAGGAACGCAATGTTTAATAAATGATTCCAAAAGACTAAGTTTATTTCTCTTTCCTCTATTAGATTTTCAACTTGAGGATATGTGCACACACACACACACACACACACACAGTGCTAGGTGCTATAAAATATATACATATATATGTTTTATATATGCTATGTAACATATTATATAATGTTATATATATGTATCTTTCATGACATCTACTATAGTATCTTGTGTACTTCAGGGCTCAATAAATACTTATTGAATGAATTAGAGGGCAGAGTGAATTCCCCCCAACCCCCCCCCGCCCCGCGCACCTGGGCAGAGTGAATTTATATAGAAATCTCTCAAAAATGAAAAGATGAATTTTTCTGAAGCATTTCTCTTTCATAATAATTCAAGCTATGGGATGCCCCTGGCATGAAAAACAAGCCATTGCTCACTATTATGCTTGCTAACATAATTTTTCAGAGTAAAGAATTCTGTTTTGCTTCCATTGGGTCAAAATGGTAGCCTATGCAGACCATCCAAATACAAATGAGTAATCGTGATTTTGATTTCTCATTTATTCATGTTAAAATTACTAAGTGACAAAGTTATTCTAGGCATTGGAAAAAAACAGAAATCAATGTCCCTATCTCTCTTTACAAATATCAAAATTTAGAGTAGCATCACTGTGTTCAAGGTGTATATGTAAAATCTAGACTCCTTGAATGATTTTTAAGGCAGTCAGCAAATGTATCTTTTATTTCACTTTCATTTTGTCCTTTCCTGTATTATTTTATTCTTTTTTTTTTTTTTTTTTTTATTTTACTTTTTGGTGGTGCCGGGGATTGAACTCAGGCCCTTGTGCTTACAAGGCAAGCACTCTAATCACTGAGCTAAATCCCCAGGCCCCTCATTTTATTCTAATGTGTTCTTTGTAAACTTTTTATTACTGGATTCTTTCTCTCTTTGTTTAGTTATTCATTTACTCAATCAGACTGCCCTTGTCTTTTAAACTGGAATTTAAACCATTCGTATTGATGGTGAATTGCATTACGAAATGTTACCATGAAACCATTTTACTTTTCCTCTTCTCAACATTTACCTTGACTGCCTTATTCAAAATTGTATGCATTCTCTTTCCTTTTCCCTTCATAATTAAAATCTCCTTATTCTGTACTATTTTTTTCGTAGAATTTATATCCCTCTAGAGTTGTTAGTAGATGCAAATTTGAATGACTTCATTCTTACCTCATGACCTTTTAATTTAATCTTGTTCTTTCAATACCTTCATTTACATTGACACTGAAAGAATCATTTTGTTTCATGTCCAAGTTCACAACCTTATTCTACTAGTTTATCAAGGCTTTAATTCCTTTCTTGCCTTGAGCTCTAAAACATGGTGTTCCATTAAGCTAGATCCTGTCTCATAAAAAGAAACTCTCATTCCTCAGAGAACACTAGTTGTCCTTCTTGTAAATTCTATTTTAGATTACATTATTAAATCTATTTCCTGAAAGTTTTTATTTTTGCTTGTGTTCCTTTTTCACACTATTGGTTTTCATAAAATGTTTGTGTTTCTTGATCACATGCTTAACTTGCCATTAAAAATTTTTTAAACGCATGTGTTATTAAGAATGGTTTAAGAAACTGCTTCTTCCTATTAACATTAGGGCCTTGCCATTGAATCCTAAACTCCTGGATTTGAACCATGGTTCTGCAAATTAAAATTTAAAAGTACCCAGGAGTGGCGGTGCACACCTCTAATCCACAATAAATGGGCTGGCTGTGTCTCTCAGTGAAAAGACCCTGGGTTCAATCCCCTATAATATAAAAAAAATTAAATTTAAAAATAAAGAACTTAGCAATTAAAAAAAAAGACTGGAGATGTAGTTCCATGCCCACGGCCATACAAACACACACACATACATACACACAACCCCCCCCAAAGGTAAGTAAGTTATTAGAACATTTTCGAAAGGAAATTTAGAAGATAAAAATCAAAATCAATGGTTATCAGATTTTAAATGAACCCATAGGATAGCAAGATATAATCAAGATATAATTACTATAATTCAAAAATTGGAATCTATGTTAATTTTCTGCTCTATGGAACTATGGAGTGGGAAATGTCATTGCTAGGAAAACTGAAAAGATATGTAGTGTAAGTCTGAGAAAAGTAGAAATTTTGGATAGTAGAAATAGAGTGAATAAGTAAAATAATTACCCAGCATGTACTGGAAAGTTGGATGTCATAAAAAAGAGTTCAAAGAGGAAGTGAGAAGAGCCCAAACTAGAGTATTTTGTTTCATTGTTGGCAGGCATGAAGTAAAGCAGAAACAGGGGAAGTCTTAGCAAGAGGCGTTAAGCTTGTAGTAAAGGCCACACCACAGATAAACCACTCCTGCTATGCCTGACAATGTGGGCATCTCTACAGGCTACCAGCAGATTAATGAAAAACCTGCATGTAGTTAAACAGACAGTACTAGTATGGAAATTTTCTTGTAGAAAGATCTTGGAAGGAAATTGGGAGGAGTTTTTACTACCTAAGGAGAGTCATGAGGGAAAGAATTTAAATTACTTTTGTAAGAATTACAGACATAGATAGAGCTATCAAGTGTTGGGTGTGGCACAGTCCTGCTGATTGAACCACGTGGTTGTATTTTGTTGTAGTGTTGCATGTCCTGCATGTTAGTGTCACTGGCCAGAAGGGATCAGGTCCTGAGAAATGAGGGCGCTCAGACCACTGGCTGCTTATACGAGTTGTCCGGTGGTGGGTACCCTTGTAGCAGTCCGCTTCAGACTTGTTCCTCTTCATTCCATTACCACTGGACATTGAAAAAAAGAAGGAACGAAAGAGAAAAAAGGAAAAATTCCACAGGGGAAGCCAAAAGGCACACTGTAGTCCTCAGTCTACAGGCCAGAATTTAGATGTGTCCTTTCTCTCACAAGCAGTATTCTCTTGGCCTTATCTGCCTGACATAAAAACTTTTACCAAGCTATGGGGTTATGCCACAAAATTTCAGAATACTATTTCAAATCTTATCAGTCCTATTTTTGTTCCAGAATAAAATTAACGAATGATTTCTATAGATCATAGCATGGATGACACCACATGCTTCAGAAGGTCTGCTTTGTAAAAGATCCCCAGAAGCATCTTTGATTGAAGTACTTCTCCGATGGTGCCTGGGAGTCTTCATGGAGGTCAGTTATTGAAAAAAAAAGTACGATAGTGGGACCTCCTGTAGAGAAAAGCAACTAGATTGTCTAAAATTTAAAATTTATCTTCTGGAATTCCTTCTTGATGTCTCTTCCATCATCCTTATTATTTGGGCTTGAGTTCTTATCATGGTTCCTATTGATATTTCCTTTAGTTGCCTTCAGCCTTCTAGATTAATATGTCTTTGTCATGTATATCTGTTCTCAAAAACCTTCAATGCCTCTGCTGTGCCTATAAAATAAAACCAATCATCTTGGCCTAGGGTTGAAGCTAACACCTAAATCCCTGTTCCCTAAAATACACTTCTGTGACATCATGGCTAACATTCAGTGCCCATCCTTCCCTGAGATCCAGAACCTTCTCTGGTTTTCCTGGTTCAGTTTATTTGAGTAGAATAAGCTAGTTAGACCATTCTATCTATAAACCCTTTACTCATGCTTTTAAACCTTGCTATGGTTTGGATGAATGTCCCAGGAAAGTTAGAGACTTGGCTCCAGGTGGCACTATTAGGGGGTGTTGGAACATTTTGCAGTGGGGTCTAGTAGGAGGAAGGTCCTCAGAGAACTGAGGGTCTCTTGTCTCATTCTTTGCTTCTGATGCCTTAGAGTTCCCCCAGGAATGGTCTCGGTCTTTCCCAACTAAGCTATTTGAAGAACGGCTGCAATCTTGCTACATTTTTCCCAACTTCAACACCGTACATCCTTGCAACATTCTCCAGTGTTCGCTTTCCCAATTCTCCTCCCTCCGGAGGATGCTCAGCCTGTTGGCCAGAGGTGGGACCAAGGGCATAGATAAACTTGGTACAAACTTCCTTTGTTGTATCTTACAAAGAAGGACACACCTGCTTTGTGTATGTCATAGAAATGTAAGAGAAAACCAATGCATCGATGTGCAGGATCAGGTACAAATTGTAAATCTGGCTTATCAAAACTGGTCTTATATTAAAATTATGACGCTAAAGCTATTCCTGGGTAAAATGTCTTTCTCAGCATCTAACAGTATAAATTAAAATCCTTTAGCAAAAATAAAAATTCACAAGGCTATAATTTTAGCTTGTGTTTAAATTCTGTGTAGTTTAGTTCACCTGTATTTCTGAACCTGGGCTTGAAAATTGGCATTAAGCAAAGAAGTAATGACCATTACAGAAACTGAGCAAGAGTTTCTTTCCAAACTAGATTAATGAGAGAAAGCTTAAGCCACTGACAGAAAGCTTTTACGTTACATGAAAATGCCCCTTACTGGGTCACCATTACTCAAAGAAGGGCCTGCTGAAAATAAGAAATTCACAGCTATCCTGCTGACATGGAAAGAAAGAAAACTTCAAAGTAAACCTTGAAGAAATGATTTTTAAAGCAGCAGAGTTGAGGCTTGACCCAGTAATAGATTTTGAAAGGGTGTTTGGTATCTCTGTGGTAAGTCGGGCTGTCCAACAGACAAGGAGCCCAACCCGAGAACAACCAAGCTGGAGGCGCCTTAATAGCGATATTGATTGACTATAAACAAAGACAGGCGAAAGTAACCAGGATAGCAGAGAAAAATGTATTTTGGGAAAAAGGTTATTATCCTCCTTCGGGATGACTAATACCACAGCTATAGAAATTCATTTTACAACAAATATATTTTGAGATCCTACAATGTGCCTGGCACTGGATAAAAGACACATTTCTAACCCTCAAGGCATTTTCAGGCTTCTTTATGTGTTTTAGGGAGGTCGGTGGAAGGAGGGAAGAATCTGTGGCTTATACACAAAACTCAAACCCGGCACTTTCGCGTTATCAGTAACCCACACTCTATTGAATTGCTCTGTGAAAAGAACCACACCACACAGAATGACTCTCATTTCGCTTCTGTCACAAATAGCTGGGTAACTCAGAGCACTCTCTTCACTTTTTCGGCCTTAATTTTCTCTTGGCCACATATGAGGCAGGTTGAGAGCAGTGTGGGTTGGGAGGAAAAAGGCAGATTACTTCTAAATCTGCTTCCAATTCTCCCATTGAGATTTGGTCGGGGATTGATATGCAATTAGAATGGGACTCTTAGAGTATTAGAATGGGACTCTTTCTTGGACAGAAAGGGAATCAAGAGATGGAATGGGAGGAGGTGAGAGAGAGGAGACGGGGAAAGGAGTTAAGATGTGTTATGTGCGTGTACCAACTCCCCACAAGGAATGTAAACAATGTGTACTGTACATACGTCCTAACAGAAAACGATCTGAAAAAAAATTTACAATAAAAGGGAAAGAAAATGACCTCCTAAAGACCTCTGTGAGCAGAATCTTTAAGCTCAGCTGGAATGAGCGCCGCGGGGGTTATCCTGACAGGCAGGGGTCAGGTGGCAGCGGTGACACTGTTCATCCCCTCAGCACTCCTAGCCCTGGCTTCAGACTCCTGGCTTCTGAGCTACATGGAAGTGAGTGGGTAGTCCAAGGGGAAGCCTGAGCATCTGAGGGACACCCTTTTCCTTTGCACGCTTTCCAAAGAATGTAATATACTTGGTTATTTTGGAGGCATCTCATGTGGAGTAACTACCAAATAGATTATAGTGATGGTTGAGAAATCAAGCTTTCTCTTGGTCGATGAATGTAATTGGCTTCCAGTCCTCAGGTAGTCTTCTGTCTAATCCGTTGTAGCTAGAGTGTTCTCCAAGCAGCACACTGAATGAGCTTTGGCTAAGTGGGAAAACAAAACAAAAAAATGTACCATCCTAGAGAGCAACTGTGTACCTGGCAGACGCCTGGACTCGGCTGTCACTTGTCGGTTAGAGCACCTGGTGTAAGACTGAGTTCTAGGACCGCAGTGATGGCAGTGGAAAGCAAAGCATCTTGTCACCTGATAGCAAGAGAAGCCGTACACTCGTGACACACACAACAAAAAAGTAACTTCAGAGAGCAACAGGTGCTATTGAAAATCAGAGCTCCAAATCTGTGTCCGGCTGGGGTTGTGACATTGGTCCGTACAAATTTCAACCATCTTCATCCAAGTCCAGCTTGCTGTCCCAGGACAGCCCCACACTGCCCTGGAGCATCTCAGCATGGCTTCCTGCGGGAGCCCACGAGGCACTCACACCTGCCAGCCTTGAGCAACAGGTGACGGAAGCGGGGCAAGACAAGGTAAATGTGTTTTCAGTTTATCTCCACGGAGAGAAGTTCTCAGACGCATTTTATTAGGCATCCAGAATGTACCACTGAACTGAAAATGAGTTCTTGTCTCTGCTTTCCTTCCCTACTCCATTCTTCTGCTCTTCGCTCTTGCTTCCTGAGATCATTCCCAAATAAACTACTCCTGTACAAGCTTTTATCTCACTGTCTGCTTCCTGGGGATGCGCTGGGTGCTGTATCAAACAAGGCCCTTGCTTCTGGGCTTGCCTGCTAATGTAGCCCATGTATCAGAGCAGAATGTACTAAGGGCTGGCACAGGTGTGGTGAGGGAGCTGGAGGAAGACTTCCAGATTGTTTTGCAGGGGTTTTGTATTAAAAAATCCTTGTGAATTTTGCCTTTTTCCCCACAATTATTTCCAAGAATGTTTTAATACAAAGATATTAGCTTTGTGACACTTCCACAATGACTAGAGCTTTATAGCTACTTATTGGCTGGCCTCCCATTTCTAGTATTGTCACCACTTAAATCATGCTGTAACATTCTCATATGCAAATTTGGGAACTCTTCCCTTTGCTTAAAATGTTTCAAGGGACTGACTGATGAAGTTCTGTGAAGTTCAAGTTCCTTAACATGATTTATAAAGTCTCGCATAATTTGTCCCACGCATACCTCCCCAGTCATTTGCTAACCTCTCCTTGACATTTATCATCCAACCTTAATGAATTTCCTTTACTCCCCTGATTCTCCATGTTCTCTTGCCTTTAGACATTTGCTCATTCCGTTGGGTCAGTCTGGAATCTTCATCCCAACACTCTTTAACCTCCCCTTATACAAGTTCTTTAGTACATACTGCCTCCCAGGAAAATAATTCTCTGTCTTTGGTTAGATGCCCGCCTGTGTGCCTCTGCTGCCCCTTACACTTTCTCAATGATAGCACATGAGTCATCCTTTTGTTCCTGCTTCTTGGTCTGGGTCTCCCCTGCAAAGAAGCAAGGGGTGTGGGGTCACTCCACTGGTCCCTATTGTCCATGCCTTGTTCAGGTCTTTAGAGGCACTGAGTCCAAATAGTCTTCCCAGAACTGCTAGCTTGCAACTTTTGTAAAGCTTTTTTAGTCTTGGAATTTTCAAGTCCATATGGTGGAAAATAGGTAATAATACACTGATTTTAGGATGATTAAGAATAAACAATTCAGCAATTATTAATTCAAGCAATTTAGCACAATGGTCCATGGAAAGCACTTACAAATGACAGCTACTATGATGTAATAATCATTATTGTAATTATTAGGTATTCGGTGTTTAAGTATGAAACGACTGAATAAATGCAAAACAAAATTCTTTCATACCTTTCCCCATTTGTTGGTGAGCAAGGTAGTTTTCACTGTCTATTGGTTTCTCAAAAACAGCAGCAGCAGCAGCCACAGCAGCAAAATGAAGACGCTAAAGACATATAGGGGATATAGCAGCAGCCGGGAAATTTCTTTTCTCTGCTCCGTCATCACAAACGCTCACACACACACAGACACGGTGGTGTTAGTTACTTGATGGGCTTTTTAATAATTTGGTAATTAAGATAATCACAAAAGAGATGGTGGTAGGCAGAATCAGAGCCATCCGCCCCACAAAGCTGCCCACACCCTCATCCCTGCGTGGAGAGTATGTTATGGTGCATGGAGAAAGGACTTTATAGATGTGATTAAATCAAGGATCTTCCAATGCAGAGATTATCTAAGAGGGTTCACCGTAATCACACACTTCTCATGAAAACAGAAGGAGAAGGGGGCGGGGTGCTGTGACGGGGACAGGATGGAGCCTGGGGGCAACGTGACGTGGGACCACGTGGGACCATGAGTCTAAGCGCCGGGACCGCCGATTCTGGAAAAGGCAAGAAACTGGTTTCTCTGGGGCCTCCAGGAGCCACCGACCCTGCTGCTGCCTTAATTTCAGCCCCCAGAGCCTCATTTCGGATTTTGATCTCTAGGGAATAGATTTGTATGGATTGAAGGTATTGTTCACTATTTTTGATAATTTGTTCCAAGAGTAACTGGAAAGATGATACTAATTTGAGAGGCGCAAAATATCGACTACGAAGTGTTTTAGTGGATTTTTGGAGATTTGAGGCTGGAGAAATGGATAAGCATACCTTCATACCTAACAGATGATCTCTTATTCTGTAAACGAAGAACTGCAGACAATCCGAAGGTTTAGTTTATGGGTAACCTAAATCAGCGGGATTTGCTCTAACCAAACACTCCAATAGGCACTCACATACGTTTGGATTCTTAATGACACAATGTTAAGTATTAGAGCTCTGTGCTGCATTTTACTACCTATATGGTAGAACTAGCTCCTACTCAGCCAAAAGTTTCTATTGCACATTGAATCCTCCAGCACTGTTTGGACATATTCTTGTTATTTAAAATAATAACATCTTAATTTTCTTTCCATTTCTGTTGACTTTGGAAGAATTTTAGGAAATATAAGCTTCTTAATTTTGTTAAAACTTCTCATTCATGAAGAAAATATATTTATACATTGAACCAATTCTCCCCACATGTGTCTCAGTAGACTGTTACCCTTTTTTCAAAATGATTCTGTAAATATTTGATATATTTCTAGGTATTTTGTTGTTGCGACTATGAATAGAAGCTTTTCTTCCATTGCCACCCCGTCTTTCCATCTCATTTTGTTGCCAAAGGAGCTTATGTTCGATCTTTTTTTGGGTCTCCTACCTTATAGGGTCTATGTTTTGTTTTGTTCATGAGAAATGAATTTATTGTCCATAATTTTCTTTTGTCTCCTATGATACAGCTTTTGCTAGAGTAGATTCTTTATCTGTCTTTGATGCATTCTATTCTTTTATGATTTTGCCTTCTTCAGTTGCAAAAATTTAACCTTCAGTGTTTCTCTCCATTTAAAAAATCATTTATTTCAGATGGGTTCAAGTCTGAGTGTTCTGTTTTCCCTTTACAAAAGTATAGCTTTCTTCTTGACCTTTCCTTAGATTTCATACCACACTGCTTGTCTTCCTTCAGAGCAAAATTTATTAAATGAGCTGGGTCTATCTCCCTCCATCTTTTTTAGCAGTTTGGGAAGTGTGGTATGTGCAGAATAGCAGATGCTGACAGCCGCAGTTGGTAATACAGAATTTTTCCCCCAAAATGGGTAACATAGTATAAAAACCCTTGTCCTGTGATAAACAGTTCAAGGAAGGCATGTGGAGGACTCTTGTCATGCTTCCGATTACTGGGGGTATCGGTATGCATGCACCCTTAATAGGATGCCTTTGGCTCCTATTTTTACCATGTATCCTCGTATGAAAGAGAAACAGTATTTCCAACTTGCATTAAAGATTTTTCACCTGATTTACATTTTTTCCCACAAAAATACATTTGTGTTATTGCCTCTATATTGAGTGAAGAATATAAAATGTCGTTGAGATGCAAATGCTGTGTGATTAGTTAGCTGCTTTCACTAGTAAAGTGACTTTCATACAAAGTAGCATCTTGGTATATGCCAATTTGATTTCTTACTGTGGCAAAATTACCAGCTGGTCTGTGTCATGGTCCTTGAGCATATTCTACATGGATAATCAGTGTTGTAAATGCTAAAATTGTGAATGCTCAAGGTCTACTGTGTTCACTGTAGCTTTCTAGACTTTGAAATTGCATAAGTAGGTAAGATGTTTCATGATAAGCTTGGTAATGATACTAGTTTAGAGCATTTTGTAGACAGAAAAGAGTTTTGAAAGTAAATTTTATCATTTAAGGTAAAAATCATTATGTATGCAGAGATTGCTATCATATAAATAGAACTTGGCTCTTCTGAGAAATTTCTATTCATAAAACAAAACCCCTTTTTCATTTAGATGTGAAGAAAATACCAAAAAATGGTTTAAGAGTCCAAAGACCAAATAGAAATGGAAAAAAGGCAAGATGGAAGAATCTGGAGATGATTTAGATTGTGCAGTTTTGCATGGCAGTACTTAATTCTCCTGTCTTTCCTGGGACCTCAAACACTCAGATTTGCATATAGAGGTAAAATTGTCTTGTCAGGAGCAGCACAGAGGTCACTGGAGGAGGAAGCATGAGAATTCAGCTTGCTGAGCAGGATCACTGCTGAGATGGCTTTCCGTGTCACAAGGAAATCTCACGTCTTGGAGTTGAAACCATACCTGACTTATTGCAAAACCCCATTAAGCAGATATTCAGGAGTGCCAACCAGCCAGGTATGGTGTCACATGCCGGTAATCCCAGCTCTCAGGAGGCTGAGGTAGGAAGATCACTGCAAGTTTGAGGCCAGCCTGGAATACTTAGTGAGTTCAAGTCCAGCCTGAACTACGAGCCTCTGTCTCTAAAAAACACGAAAAACAAACAAACATAAGAGTGCTGGTCAGCTTTCTCTTGCTATAACAAAATACCTGAGGTTATTAACTCACAAAAAGAAAGGGATTATTTTGGCTCACATTTTTGGAGCTTCCCACCCTTGATTCCCAGCTGTATTTCTTTGGGCCTGTGGTGAGACCACACATCATTTCAGAAGTGTTTGACTGAGCAAAATTACTCAACTCATGGTTGGAAAACTGAAGAGCGAGGAGGAGATGAGGTTCCATAATATCCTTCAAGAGCACACCCCCAGTGATCACTAGCCATTTCATTAAAGGTTTTACTGCCATCCAGTAGTGTCACTTTGGTGACCAAGGCCTGAATAGGTCTTTGTGGGACATTTAATATCCAAACTATAGCTGCAAATAATTCTCCTACAAAGAATAGTCAAAAGGTTTGAACAAATGCTCAGAACACATCCTTTGGGACATTTAACAAGAAAGCAAGTTGAAAGAGACCATTTCGATTGTAAAGGGGTTACCAACCAATTCTCAAGTCCTGTCTCATATGGAGACACAAAGGTCAGACTTTGGTGTTATTTTATACTCTGCCCTGCGCTAATTATAATCCTAGTAAGTCCTGATCATGTTTTCATTCTACTGCATTCACTAAAATAAAACTCAGTTATATGCAACACTAATTAAAAAATAAAAAAAACCCTACTATAAACCTGAGACTGGTGCTTCTGAGTTGTTGTTCGTCTGCTCCAAAGCATCAGGTTTCACTGCAGGAAACCCCATTGCTGGAGGAGAAATTATGACAGATCACCAGGTGCAATTTTATTGGGACGTTAATATCCTCAACTAAGAGGATAGTTGCAGTTTTCTGATGTACCAAGCTGATGGCTGCTTCCATGACTTTTAGTTGCCTCTGTGAGGTCAACAGTGATGCTATTCCCCTCCCTCCCGGCGCTTCCTCTGGTTGCCCTCACCGTTGACACATCTGTATGGTACGTTTTCCTCCTCAGCCATAGGAAAAGATGAACTTTTAAGGAAATACCCCGAAGCTGATATTTAAACAAGTAATTTGATGTGAGAGAGAAAAATAATTTCAATTTTAATTTTTTGTCATTTTGAATTTGTGTCACCCTAGTGAAACTGATAGCAAGTCAAGGTAAAGCTTTTTCAAAACTACCTATGGTTTGTGTAGTGACTTAGTTACTTTTCTCTTGTTGCTGAGACAAAATACCCAACATCCAAAGTTAAGGGAAGAAAGGTTTATTTGGCTTGCAGTTTGTAGAGGTATCAGTCCACAATTGGCTGGATCCAAGGCAAGATGGCATAGCAGACAGGCAGAAGGCAGAAAGGTAAGCAGAGGGGGGTGGGTGATAAGAAAGGGAACAGATAAGCCTCTTTCTGTCCCTTATATTTTATAAAGGCTAGCTGCCCTTAGAGTGGGTAGCACTCCCACCCTTAATCCCAGCACCCTTAATCCTAGTATCACCTCCTTGATCCCAGCAGAACTATGCCAAACCAATCAGTGGACTAATTTAGTAATCACACACTCTAGAACCAGCCAGGTCTGAAAACACCCCACCTATGACCACTTGAGACTTTGGGGGAGCCAGGCAACATCACAGCAAGGCCCTGAGCTCCTTCTTGGAGAAGAGTCAAGTTCTCTTCAGGAGAACCAACCGCAGCAGAGCTTCTCCTGGGAAACAGCCTCCAGCTATCTTCTGCTCCTGTTCCCCTTTATGTTGTGTCAGCAGCAATCCTCAGGTGGATCCTCTACGCCCAGAACCACATCAACTCAGTCCAGCTGGGCGTTCTGGCTCAAACTGACCACGATAGTAAGTCTGCCACATGTAGAGATTATGCATAAGAATATCCTTACCTATAAAGGGGAGAGGTACTATGTTAAGATGGTTTTCTAAATGTGTGTGTGTGTGTATATATATATATATATATATATATACACATGTTTCTATATATGCACACAATTACATTTATATTCATATATAATGGATATACGTGAAGAAAGAATAAGAAACAACGGCAAGCCTCGGCATGAAAATGCAGGAATTGCTCATATGTTTATTTCAATTGTTCAATGCATAACGTTTTTATAATTAAAATTTTTAAATATTGATACTTATATTAAATTTTCAAGGCATGTAGAGTTTGCAGGAGGCTCTTCCTCCTTATATAAAATCATGTGCTGTAGAGTGAAAACTATGTACTAAATATACAGAATGCAGCCTGCCAAGCCAGCGTGCTGCCTGCGGGGGACTGTGGCAGAGCGGCGGCACCCGGGATCTGCAGGCGTGGTCTAGTCTGCGTCCTTGCCTTTGCCTCTCCGCTTCCTGATCCTGTCTGGGGCCCGCTTCTCTGCAGTCATAGCCAATAATGTGCTTGGGATGGGATCGGAACTCTTTTCAACTGGAGTCTCCCATATGTTCATTATAGAAAATGTGTTTGCATTTTCACTGCAACACACCACGTACACTGACACTGCCTGACTGTGAATTCGTAGCTGGGAGGGAAGGGGCGGGACTGGCAGAAGAAGTGAAAGTAAGTTGGTGAGAAGTAGAATTCTAGCCCAAGACGGCTTCAGAGTTTCACAGGACTCTGGAAGCTCTTCTGTTTGGCATAGTTCTCATTGTAGAATGCCTGAGTTATTGTGTTTTTCTCCTTTCAGACCCTTTTCCACATAGAGATGCCTAAAATTTTATCATTTATAGCAACACATGAATTTTCTCAGCATGAGGCCTCTTGGAGACCGAAGTGTCTAATTTCCAGTTTGTTGAAGGCTATTTCTAAAATAATTATTTTCCTGATCTCTAATTCTATTGATTCTTATTTCATGAATACTTACAGATTCAGCATCACTGGCATAATCTGACTTAATTCTATATCATTTGGATGGATGGATAGATGGAAGGATGGATATGGGAGAGGGGAAGGTAATGACATGTTTTCTTACTTTTTGCTCATCTTAGAGTCTACTACTAGAAAACAAATGGTGGTACATCTAGCATACAAAAAACAGTGAGAAACATTTATTTACTGAATTCACATTTTTGTGCTGCTTCCAATAGACAGCTGTTTGGAGTTTTATAGCATCTGTTCTCACATAGTCCATGACCTTTTCCAAGGTTTCTAACTTCTGGTAATCTGGAATCAGTTGCCATATTATGACCAAGTTTATTTGTTCCGGGTTAGTTGAGCTTTTCAATTGTGCACTGTATTAGTTTGCTAGAGCTGCCATAACAAAGGACAACATATCAGAAGGCTTAGAGAAACTGATGTGTATCTTCTCATAGTTCTAGAAACTAGAAGCTTGAAATCATGGTCTCAGCAAGATCATGTTCCTCCTGAAGGTTCTACACAGGACTTTTTCTTTGTCTCTTACTGGTGTCTAATAAATGCCAGCACTTGGTTTACTCCAGTGTCTGCCACCGTCTTCATCAGGCCACCTTCCTGTGAGTGTCTTTGTCCTTACCTGGCCATCTTCTAAGGGACCGATCTTTGAATCTAGGGCTCACCCTAAGTCATGTGACCTCATTTTAACATTTGCAAAGACCTTATTTCCAATCAGTTCATTTTCTTAGGTCCTAGGTGAGCATGGATTTTGGAAAGATGGTTTTCAATCTCCTGTACCCACCAAGAACTATATATACCTTTCTGATATGTGGGTTTCTCCTTCAAAAAGTTCAGAGTAAACATGCTTGCACTTAAGGTATATATGTTTTTCCATCTAAGAATTTCCTTCATTTTTTTCTCATGTTTTTCTAAAGATTGAATTTCTAAATTTTATTTTAGTTGTGAAGGAAAGATGGTTTCCAAGAGTAGTACTGTTTGCTTC
The DNA here is from genome assembly GCA_004026905.1 of Hystrix cristata. NCBI lineage: Eukaryota > Metazoa > Chordata > Mammalia > Rodentia > Hystricidae > Hystrix > Hystrix cristata. Next base: position 137,106 of record PVJO010001571.1, read on the forward strand.
TGAGACAGTACTACTTCCACTGCTTCCAACTGTTGCTTCAAAAATAAAATATATGGATTGAGTTACTGGACGGCTCACGGGGCCTTATGCTCTCCTCTCTGTGTTCTGGAATAGGCCTTGCCAGGTTCTCATTAGTAACATTCGTTGTACTCTGTGTCCTCATTATTTCCCACCCTGCTCTACACTGTTGTACCCATTAGCAATGCATTTCCTCACCATTATCAAAATCCTGATTCTTCAATGACCTAACTGAACCACTTCTTCTAGCCTTAGGTTTTTTCTTCTCTATTCAGTCTCCCCCAAGATAAAATTAGTTTATTTGTTCTCAACCTTCTTGTATTGAAGGAGTCAATCTTTGACTTCAACTTCTTTGAGTTTAGCTCCTAGCACCTCTATTTTTTGTGGTGTGACTACAGAATTTATTTAGCATTTTCTGAGACTTAGTAAAGTCGTGGTAATATTTAATGCTTGTATATAAATTGTTGAACATAATGCACGGTAGAAAGTAAGCAGTCAACAAATGCTATTTGTCCTTTTTATTCACTTTTGTCTCTGTCCTGTGGTTATTTGTGAAGAAACGTGCATGCTTCACTACACAGGGGACTGCTGGAGGCCGGGACTGAGCCTTATCTGTGTCAGCCTGCCCTGTGCCTCCAAGCACACACTCGTTACACAGCTGTGCTTGGCACATTTCCATAGATTTGACTGAGAAAAGAAATCTTTTCAGATTCTGTCTAGACTCTTACCTAACATGGCAAGTCTTCTCTTGTGCTTAATGGAGTTTTAGGAGAAAATTCTTCATTCTGCACCGATTTCACATGAGATACATGCAGCAAACATTTTATGTACTTTTTGATGCATGCATGGTTGAATAAAATAATTATAATAACAATACAAATAAGTTTTTATTTACTTGACACTTGATTATGTTAAGAATGGAAAATATGTTGCCTCAATTTCCCATCTTCATAAGAACTGTGCAGCATTTATACTATTATTCCAGATGCACAGAAAGCAAAGGAGCTTCAGAGACACTAATCCAGTTGTGTTGTGGGGAGCCACAGTTACCATCTGGGACAGGGCAGGGATCTGAACTCAGTTTACGCTGACTCTAAAGTCCTTAACCATCCCCCTCCATCGTGCCACGTTCTTTCTTGTTTGTAGCATTACAAAATAAACTTAAGAATTGGGGAGAATTGTATACTAATTCCAACAGCTCACCACGGTCGATGCATATTACCATCCATTCTTCTCCAGCAGCCTCTCTCATCTATATAATTGGTAGCAGCACAGTGCACGTACCACTTTGTGGCTTCCTTATCCCACCATCCCTCCTGCCTTTTTGCCCCTTGTTTATCCTGTATCTGGTACCAGTGAGCATTGCACGTCTTCTTGGAGTGACATATAAAGCATGTGGTCAAGCAAGTAAAGACTTTGGTGTGTCATTCAGACTCACTGTGCATCGTTCTAGTGTGGATACTTTTCTTTTTAGGAAAGAAAATTCAGAGGGAAACTCATGGAAGCTACAAAAGAGATCATAGCCACAGACGGTACCATGATTGTTTTTACTCTGAGATCAAAAAGGGTAGTTTCCTCTCAATATTTAAAGAGTATTTTTTTGGTGGGGGGGGAGTGATATGGATCGAACTCAGGGCCTTGTGCTTGCGAGGCAAATGCTCCACCACTGAGCTAAATCATACATCCCTGGCCCTGAAGAATATTTTTTATCTCTAAATACTCCTGGGTTTTCTCTCTATAGGAAAAAGCCAACAGAAAACAAAAGTATCACATACCTTGCATCCTTGCATGCACACACAGATACACACACACACACACACACATAGGCACACGAAGGGGGGAGAGAGAGAGAGAGAGAGAGAGAGAGAGAGAGAGAGAGAGAGAGAAGGAGGGGGAGAGAGGAGAGAGTTCTCAATAAAAATTAAGAGAAAAAGTAGTAAATCTGTTTGGTTATCTCTCCTAAAATCAAACAGGAATAGAAGTTACTAGACTCAACGGATCTTAATCTTGTTTGCAGGTAATGTACAAAATTATTATTTTGTGACTTAAACTCACAGCAATGAGAAAAATCAGGAAGGCTGAATGCTTTTTTTCTTTTTCCTTTTTCCATGTCAGGAACCTGTGAGGCTCTGGATTCAGGAGGACTCGGAAGGTCTAAACAAGATGTTTGAGGGCAAAACTTTTTCCAGTCTTGGTAGAAGCGTAAATTTATGGAAGACATTCCAGGAGGCCCAGTGAGGGTGAATGAGGGGAGAACAGAGAATGTCAACATTAAGGATGAAAAGGGAAAGAAAAGAAAGAAAAAAGGGATGAAGGAGGAAGCAAGAAGATTTTGAGCCTGTGATTCTCTTTTCTTTTGTGTCGCTCCCGTCACTGATCAGCGAGCACGCTTCTCCCTAGGTGTGTTGTGGCTCTGCAGAGGCCATTTACCTACTGGGTCTTGGTCCTGGGGTTCCTGGCTGACTTTCCGTCTGGAAACTGGTCACACCTTCTCATCTCCTTCCTTCAGAGGGGCACGCACACTTGAGCCCTGTTCCTTTCAGGAAACCATGGAACTATCTGTTGTCCTCCAGGGTCCCATCTTCTCCTCTCTAGGAACAGTTTCAAGGAAATGGTAGTCACATTCCACAATGTACTGCATATATTTACCCACACACACATTTTAATTAAACTTGATTGTTTTTATGCCAATTGCACATCCATTATGGTAAACTAAAACAATGCAGAATACAATAAAGCAGAGAGCAAGAAATGTATCAATAATCCAGCCTCTTGGGAATTACTGTTAAGTATTCAGTGAACATCATTCTGAAAAGGTCTCTGTGATTCTAGAAAACAATGAGTACATGGATAGAGGGACAGACACTGTTTTATGAAAAAATGACTCTTCTCTACATAGTATTATTAACACTAATATATATATATTTATATACAATTCAAATATTTCTTTATTATTACAGATATGAATTCCAAAAAATTCTCTGTAAAATGAAAACAAGTGAAAAACAATGATGGCACAGTCATAATGGTTTTATTAATTTTGTGTTTTGAGACAGACTAGAGTTAGTTCTTGCCATGAAACAATGAAAAAACTAGCACACGTACTCTACCTCTTACTTTTTTTATTTGGTAACTCGATATTTCCTTGTCTTCAAGGTTAGTAATATCTACTTCCTTTTCGTGCGGCTTTAACATCCATGACTGGCTGGACTCCAAATACTTTTGCGACAGTGATTCTTTCTCCAACCATTTACTACCACCTCAGCATTCTTGCCCCATTCCCACAGGTTCATTGAGATATAATTTATACACCATACAGTTCACCCATTTCACGTTATAGTTCCAAGGTTTTTAGCATTTTCATAAAATTGTGCAGCCATTGCCATCAATTTTAAAATACAATTATTCCCAAATGAAATCTGGTACTCTAGGCAATTGCTTCCCATTTTGTCACCCTCCCAACCCTGAGAGGCCACTAATCTACTTTTTGTGCATGAGTAGGGGGCTGAGAAAGGGAGAAGGGAAATGGAGTCAGTAAAGGACCTGAAATGAAAGAGATCCACCAACAGTGGCTAGAATTAGATTCCTCCAAGTCTGAGATCTGGTTCAAAATACACCCTCAGAGGTAGCTAGCATGAAGATGCTGAGATATTTAGATGCCGGCTTTTGTCAATAATCAACTTGGGGTGGTCCTGAGGCTTCTCCCCCCCCCCCCCGCTGCTTCAGACCAATCATGCAGGGGCAGAGTGACGCCCCACAGTTGGGAGAAAGTCTGTCCACAAAAACATGCAGACACACACAATTTGAATCTGTGCGTCCTAGAAGCACCAACATTTATAGAAGGTTCGAGTGCCTTGAAACCTTTTCTCCCCCATTTGCCACATCCTAAAGTTATTTGCTCTCTTTATTCCTTCTTTGTTGTACTCTTGAAATTTTAGGTTTTTAGTAAACCAAGATAATATTTCTTTTCTGCAATACTACCACATTCTTGAAACTAGTAGTTCTGGCCCGATCTTTACCTTTAGTCTGGTTGTACTCTTACTGTAACCAGTTGAAATTGTCTGAGTTTCTATTATATGGTCAAATTGTTCCATGGTTGCTTATCCATTTTTTTTGTATTAAAGTCATTTTTTCTGTGCTTATTTCAGTCAAATTATTGGAATAGAATTTGCCAGCCAGTATATATGAAGCCATTTCCTCCAGGAGTTCTCCATGGCAGATTAATTCTTCAGTAGTTCAAGGTAACCAGCAAATTGGTATAGACTCTCATTAAAAAAGTCTTTCAAAAAGTTAGAATATACCTTGTGTCAACATCGTCCAACAGAAATACAATGCAAGCCGCAAATATCTTACATAAGTAATTTTTAAAAAGTAAAACTAGGTCAAGCCATTTTTTAAAATATTTTTTTATTTAAGCCAGAATATCAAAAACACTATTTCAACATGTAATTGATATAAAAACATTAACCCACTTAATTTCTCTTTGTCATACTAATTCTTTAATACTGGGTGTATACTTTAAATTTTTAGAACATTTCAATTCATTCCAGCCACCTTTTAATAACCTCATGTGGCTAGTAGCTATTATATTGGACTGCACAGCCCTATATGATAGAACTGGCATTTTAATTCTTGAAGTTGCTCAAATAATATTCCTAATCTGATTATCACACTTTGGAATGAGAGAAAAATCACTTAGGCAGGTTCAGTAAGAAATTCAATGGTATAAAGCATATGAAATCTGAAGCTGAGATTAATTCGATCCTGGATTATAGTTCTTTTTTCCATATTTGCTCCTCTTTTGCTGTAAATACTGCTACTTTGGCCTGTCAAATATCCTGTTTCTCTTTCTTTTCAATAAATAATCATAATACTGGGGAGGAAGGGCAGTCATGTGCTCAACCCAAGCCCACACTTCCAGCTTCCCTGTTGATAAGGATGCTCAGAAGGTACTCCGGCCCGCGAGTGAAAAACAGAAAACCGCAGGGCCGTCATTCTTCTCACATAATGCCTCACTTTCTGCTCTTGCTGCCTTCTCTCTCAAGTCCCCTGGAACGTGGATCTGGGACTGGAAATGAAGCTGCGGGACAGATGACCATGAGAATGAAAGCCACATTCCAAATGACAGGTGAGAAGGACGGAGGAGAGTGTTGGTGATCCAAGGAGCTGGCAACTGGCTGTTTTAACTCTGAGAGAAGAACAAACCCTTGTGTGATAAATCCACTGCGGCGTCATGCTGCGGAATGTAATACCTGCTATTCCCATTCAAGATATCATCTCATCATTTCAAAATCAACAGCCTTTTCCTCACAGGTTCTGGTTAAACATTTTAAAAATCAGCCGAACACTGAAAATGCTCACCAAGCTAGTGTTTATCAGTAAATACGCTAAATGCAGGAACAAAAACCAAGAAGATAGAAAGGTAATTGGTCTTCGCCATTGTCACGTACATAGTCTTGCAAAGAGGTTTTCAAATCCTCTGCTTTGTGGGGCAGTTCAGTGGAATGAACCTGTTTATGTCCCAGCAGTTGTACAGCATCATATTTACGCAAATCAACGCCTGGATACAGAGCAGTCTTCTGTGCGGGCGATATGCTGTGTGTTTGGACTTCCGGTTCCTTTTGTGGTTGTGTTGCAAACCCGGCCTTTGGGAATCCAGGCTGCATAACTCAGTTTCCTCATCTGTCAAGCCAGTGATTAAGGCAGTGGGGCGATCCTGAGTTCCTTTGCAGTTTAAGCATCCTACAAATCTATGGAAGCATTTCTTCCAGGAGACAAGATTCACAGCCTCATTTCCTTTGATGCTTGGCCTTTGGGACTGTGCTAGTTTAAATCATTAGATTACATTTTTTGGCAGCGATAACTCTCAAACATCCACCATTTGCAGCTCTGACAACATTCCTTCTGCTACGGAACCTACCCTTTTAGAACATTCAACTTATTCAGTATTGCATAAAGCACCTTCATAAAATTTCAAGTGAAAAGGATTTCAAGGAAGTCAGATTTAGCACCATGTTCCTTTTCAAAGGTTCTGGGAAATTACTTTCAGGGAGCTTAGAAAGCAGGGACTATTCATATGATTTCACATTGTGTGTTTTAAAATACTTGTCTTATTCTTTGGTTCTATTTACTATTAAGCATTATTGGAAATTCTACCTCTTTCCATTTGCTTTTAAAAAAAAAAAAACTCTAAGAGTCTCTTTCCTGTTCTGAAAACTCTTGGCTAAATACTGGTGCTATTTTCAAATTATAGTAACTGGCAACTTCACATTGTGTAAAGTTCAAGAAGAACGGGAACGCAACTTCCAAATATGCTGCTCTGTCAGCAAGTTCGAATGAAGCAGACAATGAAAGGCAAAGGTCTGAAGCCAAGTGCAACTTGCTCTGAGTGGGCGGATGCACATGAAAACTGGCTTCCCGGCTCACTTTTAGATGGTTCCGTTGAGAAATGGAGGGCACACACCTCCGATCGGGCTTAGTCTATCCAAAAGAACAAGGCCCTCTGTTTTAAGGTACTGTTTACTTTGATACCATTACTACCCAAAAGGATGAATTGTGCCTCACAGTATGCCTGCAAACCACGGCTCCAGCATTGCCTAAGAATGCAATGCTACTAGTAAGCAAACAGAACTGTCAGTTTGAAAAAATGTACAGTTTTTACTAAGTCTTATTTTCCTAGATTGTGAAATAGAAATAAGAGTCTTGACCTCATAGGATTCTTGTGATGACTTTATGAAATAATATGTGAAAATTCTCACAGTTATTCTTAGTACATGGCCAATATTTAATAACTCATCACTGTATCTTAGTTATCACTACTGCTTTTGAAGTAGTAATAGTATCATATTCATAATATTTCTCAAAGCATTTTTGGTGATAACATTAACTATTTCAACTCTATTATATGAATTAGATAAATTTCTAGAGTTATCCCCTCAAATTTTAATTATAACACTTCTATTGGTTTCCTCACATAGTCCATCCAGGATACTGGATGACATTATGTGGTCTTTTCAGTGACTATTGCAATGCTTAATGCATACGTTTTTATTAGAAAAATTACTTTTGGGTGACAAAGAATAGAAATGCTTTCTGGGTCAGTCACTTGCATTTTTACTCTCTTTCACAAAAAAAAGCCCTATTTATCTTAATACAAAAAATATGAAATGGGAGTCTCATTGTCTTAGAACTGAGGCAACTTCTCTAAAGAGTATATGTCAATTACCTCTTCATTCTAAACAGAGCAAGTATAAGCCTTAAACACATCTTGAAGTGTTTATTAAAAACGGCGAATCTGGTGCTGTGACCATACTGCCTAGGCCTTCCTATTGCTGTGAGAGACACATACAGAGAATGTGGTGAACTCGAGTCGCAGAACACTCAGGTAGACCTCCTCCAAATGAGCCAGAGGTGGTCTGAGAGAGACTTGCTTACAGGGGTGACTTTGGTGAGAAGGTAAAACTGGCATCTCACGTCCCAGTGGGTGTCATATTGAACTATATAGATTTGCTACACTTTCCTCTGTCCTATGAAAGAGAATAAAGAGGGAAAGAGAGAGAGAGGAAGAGAGAGAGACAGACAAATTGAAGGATGAAGTGAAAAAGAAGGAAGGAACAGACCATGCTATGGCCTTCTCACAGGAGAACCTGGGGTTTCCCGTGGGAAAGGGGCCCCTGAGAAGCGGTCACCTTGAGTCTCTAGCAGATGCCCCACTCAGGCGGACTGCCGCAGCAACAGTTGAGTAGAGGGAGTCTCCGGGGACCCTGAGCCACAGAGATCGGCTGTACAACATCTTCACAAGGAGGTGAAGGAGGACTACGCTGGAGAACCCCGCTACCGGGAGAAGCAAACCCTGGGACACTACCCAAAGACGGCCCCAGGAGAGTGAGAAGGCTAGGCTGCTTGCTAGAATCCTCTTCCTCTGGCCATGGCTTCAGAGGAGTGGGCAGAACGAAAGGGAAGGCAAGGAGTACACAAAGGGCCTAGGAGAGGGAAGAATTGGATTTAAGTGGAAGTTTTATGACTGGAATGGAGCCTTTTCAGACTTCAGTATGAAAAATACCTTGGTATTTTCTTACCCCAGACCCGTGGGTTCTGCATGAAGCATGTGCCAGATGCTATCAAGGGATGCGCAAAAGGTGTTCAAAAGAGCACGCAGAGCGCAGTGATGGAAGGGAAAACTAAATCTTGTTTCTGCGTGTAATGAGCTGTGCGTTACACCCGTGTCACTCAAAACGCTCGAAGGAGGGAAGTAGAAACAGGTGCAGAGGGCTGGGCTGAGAGGTGAGCGCTTCGACTGGGCGGTCCAGGCCCCGCCGCCCTGGCGGAGGGAAACAGCAGCGGAGAATTCTGCAGCCTTGTCTGCCTCTGCGCCGGGGCTCTGCCCAGGGCGCTGCACTCCCTCCCATAATAAAGGCTTCCGTTTTTATTGCACTTTAAAATTAACAAAGCACTTCGGTGAACCAACGCCTTGCCAAGAATGTTTAGTCGGAAGAAAATTCTGTTTAACAAGGTGTCAAAACAACCATTAACGACGTTTCTAAGAGCATTATCTTAGCGCTGCAGGGAGGCAGAGTGATGTAGAAAAATACAGGATTGGGAATCTGGAGGCTGACATTCTGGTCACAGCTCAATGAAGAGCTTTGAAAAAGCAGGGAGGCATTTGGCGTCAGATTGAGATTCAAATTCTGGCTCTGTTGTTTAGCAGCTGTGTGACCTAAGGCACAATTCTTAACCTCTTTAATCCTCAATTTCTTCATGCATAAAATGGGAAAATGCCACCTACTTCCGAGGATTGCCGAGACAAATAACAAGATAATATAAAGGCCTGGGAATGTGTTTGGAGCCCAACAGGGGTGCAGTAACTATGAGTTTATCAAATCACCCGTCAGTGTATTGTTTTGCCCTCTGAACTCAACTCTTGCGATGATGAAATCCAACAGTATATTTTAGAAAATTCCTTAAAGTGAAAAATTATGTCAAAATAATTTGTTATTCTTGTTCTCTTATAACGTCTCTTTTTCAACTATGGGAGTACAGAATGAAGTTGAAACCGAGAAATTCCTTCTTGTCTTTAGAAAACAAATTCTAATTTCTCGGACCCAATTTGCTCCACATTTCCTAGGCTCTAGTTGCTTTTATTAGTACTTGCATAGATGTTATTTTTTCTTGATTACAAAAGACATACATATTAGTCGTAGACCAAACGGGTAGTATTTCAAAGAATTTCTATTTTTCTAGAAACAGTATTCTTAAGAATTGGGCTTTTGTGTATTGTTTTATATCCTACATTTTTAAATTGATACTACATAATAGGATGTTTGAGTGATCACTTGAAACTTGGTTGATATGTAAATCAGTATATAATAAAATGAGGGATTGCAATTCACTAAGAAGCAATACAGAATAATGATATTCCCTTAAAGTTCTTTTATTATTATGAACTCCACCATAGCTGTAGAAGACAATGTGAAATATTCATGTCTAGTTTATAAAAACATAAGAAACCAAAGACTTGGGTAGCCATTACCCAGAGTTAGAACTAGAACATTTATAGTTTTTTAGAAGTACATTTGGGCATTTTTCTCTCCATTGCCTTGTACTTCCTGCATTCAGCAAGAAGGGACCTCAACAGTGATGCTTGAAATGCTAAATAATCACGGTGACTTGTCACACGTCACTGCCGGTGGTGCGCCTTCTGGCCTGGGCTCTCAGAGGCCAGTAGGTAGGAGTGCTGTCCCCACCCACCTCTCTTGTTTTTTGATTTTACTTGTCTTCTTTCCCATGTCATTGATTTAAACTTTAGATTTATCTGAATTTAGCAACGTTTTCTCTTATTGTCTTTGTTTTTGTTTGTTAGATGTAGCTAAAATGATTTCTCTTCCCTGTTCATTATTTTGTTTGTTTATTCATTTGTAATACACCACTGTTTAATTATAGGGCCTCTACAGTATGTAGCACTAGTTTCTTTTACAAGTTTATTTTCTCTGTGAACTTTATAATCAAGTTGTCTAGCTCCAAAATAAAACATATATGGGTTTGTGTTGTATTTAGATTTATTAAAGTTATATATTAACTTTAGGAGATGCCCTCAACAAAGATGTCTCTGCATTTATTCAAAGATTGTTTTGTGTCTTTCGAAGATATTTTGAAACTTACCTCATAGATTTTGTCTATTTCATGTCAATTTTATTTATAAGAAATATGTCCGTATTATGCTGTAGGATTTTTTCTTCCACTATATCTTCTAAATGATTATAGTTTGTACATATGAGGGCTAATTGATTTTTTGTTTATTTTACAGTACATTACTTAGAGATTTTCTTATTGTGTTAATTTTGTTTCTTATTCTCAAAGATTTTCCAGGTACTCTGTCATATCTCGTACTAACAAAGATAGTTTTGTTTCTTTTCTAATTCTCACACCTTTAATATTTTATACAGTAGTAAAGTATCCTTGCCTTTCTCTTGACTTTAAGAAAATGTTTCTAGTGTTTTCCCTCTAAATTAGATACTGGCTTTAGAATTGATAAAGTTGGCACACACACACATGAGTGCACACACACACACACACACACACACACACACGCAAATCTGTAGACCAAATCTTAGATGTATATCAATTCAAAAACTTAAAATGAAATACTAGCACATAGAATCCAATAATACATTTAAAATAATTCACCGTGAACAAGCAGATTTTTTAGAAATGCAGGAATGGTCCAGATACAGAAATTTCTATGATATATTTGCACTTATGACTAAAAAAGAAATCATATGATTATCTCTAGACTCTGCTAAAAAAATCTAACAAATTCAATCAAAATTTCCATAAAAATAGGAATTTATGAATACTCTTTTAAATGATTAATATTTCTATACCTATCCATTCATATCTATGTAGATAGATGGTAGAGATATAAAACTGAGTTCTAAGTGGAAAAATATTAGTCCTTAATGGGGAAATGTCATGGACCTTTCTTTGAAGTCAAGAATTATTGTTTGACACTGTGTTCAGCATTAGCTAATGCAGGCTGACAAAGGTTAGGATGTTATTTAAGTCTGAAAAATTTGAATATGGAAATATGTACAATGACGACTGTTTAACACATCTATAACTAGAAACACTTGGGTTATTGCAAGTTTGACTTGCAAAGCCATTCCTGGGCAATCGTCTAAAACGAAATATATTCCATCTTTCTCCACAACTTGTTGTCATGTGCATGTACATAGTATCAGTTAAACAGCAAAGACGTCTCTAGGGAAAGGAACGGTACGCGAGTTCATGACGCATCCACAGGTGTGCATGTGAGAAATATTGGTCTAGATTCCTAAGCTTTGGTTATTGAACTGTGTTCTGGGGTCTAGGTGTGAGTGTAGCACTTTAGATTTTTACATAGGTAATGTTTTTAATGCTAGTCAGTAGAGTAACGTATTTTATCTATAGCTCCTTCATCTGTGAAACTTTATTATCTACACCTCATTGTGATTATAAAGCACTTAAGAAAGGTTAAACAACAACAAACACAATTACGATACACAGTAAGACAACTAAAATGCAGATAGAAAAGGCAATCAGCAACTATACAGTGTAGAGCAACACAGACAAATCTGCTAGATACAGCTCATGGCGTTTTGACTGTAACTGGTTATAAGTCGAGACAGGGCCTCACTGTGTAGCTCAGGCTGGCCTTGGACTCACTATGTAGCATGGGCTGGCCTCAAACTTTCAGCAATCCTCCTGCCTCAGCCTCCTAGTGCTGGGATTACAGACATGTCCCACCATGCCAGGCTGCAATTGATTATTACATTTAGGTTTTCATTGATTATCCACTAAAATTAAAAGGGAAATATGATAGAAATTTTTCTTTGATAAAAAAGAAAAAATCTTGAATTTCTTTATGAGACTTTTTTCTGCTATTAAATTCTGAAAGGAATTTATCAAACAGACCTATCCATGGACAGTAAGTGGTCATAATTCTATATCCTTTGCTATCTCCAAATCTATGTCAGAAGATTAGCTTTCCTCTCACTGGTTCATAGCTAGTTCTTTAGTTTTTTATGTGAGTTTTTTTCTTATCTAGATTAAGAGCTGTGTGAGAAATAGGATATGTCTATCTTCCTAATGTTGCACTTTTCCTGATGTAACAGGCACTAACAAATGTTTATTGAATGAATGAATGAATGAATGAGAAATGAATGAGAAGATAAACAGTACACTGACTATTCACCTAATTGCATGTCTCAGCTGTCACCCAAAGCTCTAGGCGTGGGATCGTTACTTAATAGTTCATTTATACGACAAATATTTATTGAACATCTACTACATGCCAGACACTATTTTGAGTGTTAGGATTTGAATAATAAGCAAAAGAGGAGGAAAATTTCTTATGCCATCAGGTTTATATTTTACAGCAGAGAAATAAATGATTTCAGTGTGTAATATATTAGAAGTCAAGGAATGCCTTGGACAGGAAAAAAAAAACTGATGAAAAAAGAATATTCTTGGGTTCTGTGAGTGTGTGTGTATGTGTGTGAGAGAGAGAAAAAAAGAGAGACAGAGATAGAGAGAGACACAGAGAGAGAGAGAGAGATCAGGAGTCGATTCCAGGAGAAAGGCATTTCCGACCATCTCACCTTCTCATGCTTACTGGTGTAAACAGGATTAAAAACCGTAACAATTTAACCCTAATGGTCTCAGGGAAATAATGATGTTGAGGCTGAGCATTTCTGAAATCCGGGAACCAGCAAAAGAATGTGCATTTGGCCTCCTTTTATTGTACAGAGCGAGTGGTGGATGTATTCAAATCCTCCCGAGCTGATTAAGCACTCTCGCTTTGGGGAGTGCGTTAGGGAAAGTGGCTGAGAAGGAGACTTGGCGGAGAAGAGATTCTCATACCCGGGGGACCTGTCAGCTGCAGCTGTGCTGTGACAGTCCTGTGTCACAGGAAGGAACTGTAGGACTCATTTTCCACTGGAAGTCCAAGTGTAATTTAGGTGGGCAAAAAGTAATTTCCTGGGCTGGATTTGGGCCAGGGCATTGGAATTAACACCTCATCTCTTGCAAAAATTGCCAGGGGATCTCTAACAATCACGGCAGAGCATGGCCTTGGATTTACAGCTCCAGAGTAGGCTCAGCCTTCAGAGGACAGCGCCACTTAGCTCTCAGAACAGACTGCGGGAACAAATGACACCTGAATTCCACTTCCTGATTTACATGCCCTTTGTGCTCCCAGCAGCACCCACGTGTCTTTCTGGAGCGCACCTTTGCCTAAGGACAGCCAAGACACTGCTCTGCCAAATATTACAGGGTCAGATCAAGTGACGCTTGAAGACTTCTGCAGCCTAGGAATGGAAAAAAAAAAAAAAAAAAGGGCCAAAAGATTCTTGCTGAGTTGATTGTTCTTGTTATGGAGGTAAATAGATCAATGTAAGTATTACAAGAGTAATAAAGGTGGTGAGCACTGAATTAAGAGTCGAAGACTGGGTTTTCATCTCTGCAACTACCAAACCATGTAAAATCCAGCAAGCCACTCACCCCTCAGAGCCTCAGTCTGTCTAAATGTACCTAGAATAAAATCCAAATGATTTACCCAGCTAAAAGTCCACCATCTAATTTAGTGTCCAGTGGTTTTTAACTTTAGAACTTAAAACCTGTTTGCAATCTTCTCTTTCTGTGACCCCAGCCGTATTGGTCATCTTTCTGTTCTGCAAATCACCGAACTTACTTGGACTCGGGGCCTTTGCACTTGATTTTCCTTCTACATCGAAGTCTACTCCCATAGAGCTTAAAATGGCTAATCTCTTCCTGTCATTCATATATTACTTTCTTTGAGGTTTAAACTCATCACCCAATCCAGCATTCCCCTTGCCCCATTAGCATTTTCCTTGTAGAGCATCCGATTTTATTAACTGCACGGCATTTATCACTTTCTAAAATTATCTTTGTATGTAATTGTTTACATGTTTAGTATGCATCCACACCCTTCTCCATACCCTACGGGATTAGAGTTTCCATATGCAAAGAAGGCTTTCATATCATTTCACTAGTTTTATGCCCAGTGTTTAGGATGGCAACTAGCAAAGTGCAGACCCTTTATAAATGCAGATGAATAAAGAAAGGACTCAGCGATTTCCCTGAACTGTCCCAGATGTAGAGTAGTGAGCCACAAGTGTAGCTAGGACAATTCTCAGGCAACACTGGGAGCTATGGAAGTGTTTCTAGTGTCTTTCTCCATCTGTCTCCACCTCCTACCTCTTATATCTTCCTTGTGGGAGCCACGTTCTGTTACATTGGATTGAATATGGAGGAAGAGTATGGAATAAGGATACTTGAGATAGAATGAATTAAGCACAAAAAACAGTGTCTGGCTCCAAGCAAGGATTTTATTTCTCCTCTTTTCTCCCTACCTAGCTATGATGACCATTGACATAAATATTAAATAAAATATGGAGTAGTAAAGTATAATATTATTAATAAGATTGAAAATTTTCAAAATAATGAGTTTCTAATAGAGAATTTTCGAATGTCATGCATTTCCCATGACAAAAGGGGAAGGTCAGAGCAGACAACTAATGAGGGAAGCTGAAGGGGCTTACATGACACGAGGGCTGTTGGATCATGGGGTAACTGTGGTGTGAGGTAGGACCGATCATGGAATCTAGGCACAAAAGGGGCAGGTTATGGTGACAGACAGTGTGGCAAATACCAGACAGCATACACAAGGAGAAATAGCTATGGTTTGTATGGATCACATGGAATTACTGGCTTAAAGACAGCATGAATCCTTCTAGTCAAGGCACACACTATTCATTTTATCAACATGATGCCTCCTGCCTTTTCACTGGCATCCATTCCTTACTATGCCCTGAGCTCATTTCAGATTGTGACTTCACGTCTGGAAATGATGCTATAACAAAGAAGCAAAAATCAAGTCTTAAAATCCAGAACCTCTCAAAGTTGGGACGTTAAAGTAGAAAAGCTGTCTTAGTCCTTTTTGCATTGCTGAGACAAAACACCTGGCACCTAAAGTTAAAGGAAGAAAGGTTTATTTGTCTCTTAGTTTGTAGAGGTTCCAGTTCATGGTCAGCTGGCTCCAAGACAGGGTGTCAGGGCAGAGGGGCACTGGAGAGGAGAAACAGTTCATGGGAGGCAGAAGGCAGCAAAGTAGCAAGCAACAAAACCTCAGGCCTCTGTCTGTCCCTTATGTTCCATCCAGGCTACCCACGCTTAGGGCCAGTAGCTCTCACACCCAGGATGGGGCACCCTTAATCATACCTGGAACTATGCCAAATCAATCAGTGGACTAATTTAGTAATTCCAGCATCACATACTCTAGCTCCAGCCATCTCTGAAAAGCCCAAGCCATAACTGCATAAGACTTTGTGGGGATATCTAGAGACAAACCATAACAAAGGCACAATCAAAATTTGTCAAATACAGTAGCCACTATTTCTATTCATAAGATTTCTGAAGCAATGCTGTCTTTTCAGTAGTTGGTTTTGAATTTCTAGACTTAACTATGTTCTAAGTGTAAAGTCTAAATTTGCCTCCTTCCTCTTAAAAAGGTGCAAAATATCAGGTAGGTGTTAACAGATTTAAAGCAAAGTCACATGAGATTTTTTCAAGGAATAGGAAGAAGGGCAAAGAATGTCTTTGACTTCGCCTGGTTTAGCCCTTGGATAACCTCTTCAGTAAAGAGAACTTTCAAATGCTCGCTTTTTCCCTGAGAGTACATCCAGGAAGCAAAGCTTACCACACAGGAGAAAACAATAGCAGTAATTTAATGTGAGTGATAGGTTACTAGGTGTGAGAAGAAATGAAAATTAGCTAGGCCAAGATGAAGTTGTCCTAGGAAGTAGCTACACGTGGAAGACTGGAAAAGGAAGCCATGTGACCTGAGGCCAGGAGCTGGGACTCCAGGAAGACCCTGGAACCATCTAGACTGGTGGATAGGCTGGAAGGTGGACAAAGGTCTGGCAGGCCACAGCCTTCATAGACATGTGTCTGAGGCAGAAGGAAAAGTGAAGACACATCCTGCTTTCTACTCTCTGGCCAGTAGCTTTCATTGCCCATGGGCTGAGGCCATAGCTCAGTGGTGCTGCAATTGTCTAGCATGCTCAAGGTCTTGGGTTTGAGCCTCAGCACTAAAAACAACAACAACGGCAACAGAAACAAAAGATGTGTTGAACCCATTACCCTAAAGGAAGGAGGAGCTAGTTGGTAATAGAGATACGGGAAGTCATGGTGTCTTTCAGGGATTAGATTCCCATGATACAGTCTCACAGCAGTAAATGAGTACGGGGGATACAGGCCCCAGGAGAGCACAGGAGAGAGCCGATGCACTGCTGCAGCTTACTAAGCCACAGTCGGCCCAGGTGGGTGGCCCATCGCCCCACGCTGCGGGCAATCTCTCCTTTGTTTACTTGTTTTCCTTTATAAGATGTTTTTTATGAGTACAACGTCAGCATGACATTACCATCTCACCTCAAGTTTCCTTTTCACACAAGTGAAACCATTCAAGGCCATTCTACCTAGATAGGTGGTTTCTTTCAATGCCAATTTAAACTTATTTTCATAAATATATATGTATTTGAAACCAGGGAAGGAAAGAAGAGGGAAGTGAGTAGAGTGCTAACGCAAACCAGAAATCCATTACAACCTACTTTGCAAATACTATAGGTAATTAAAGACTTTTAAAGGCAACTACAGTATTATTTACTTGACAGTGGAACTCTTACAGGCTATTATGTAAATACACATTGAGCACATTTTAAAAGTGCATGCTATTTACTATTCATAAGTGTTGTTAATATGTATTTCATTTAACCCTAAGGAGCCATTTCAGTCTCTTGTGTGAATTTACATTTATGAATGTTTTTATAAAATGTATATTATTTACCCAACAGGCAGCTCTGCTATAAGAAATGCTAGAGCTGATTGCCAATTTTACTTCCCATGAGTTTTCATGCAATTGTTCCTTAGCACTGCCTGTGTGACTGGGCATCCCTAAATAGCCCTTCCTTTCAGAATCCTGCAAGCCAAGACCTATGAGCTGTTCTAATGAAAGAATTTCCAGTCTGTTTCGGTAGCTGGGGCTTTTAGTACCACATAAAAAGAGCCAAGGATGTGTCTCCATCCTAGAAGATAAAATAAAGATTTCAGTACTAAAGACGGCAGTCAATAAAATATATGTGTGTGATCACCTGTTTACTCTATGAACTGAAGTCAACATCCATGAAATAAAGATAAGCAACCTCTAGACTGGGATACTTAAAAGTGAATTTTCTTTCCTTCTTTCCTTCTATCCTTCCTTCCTTCCTACCTTCCTTCTGTTTTCCTTCCTTCCTCCCTTCCATCTTCCCTTCCTTCCTTATATCTTTCCTCCTTCCTCCCTTCTGTATAAGTATAGAATCTTTTCTTCCCCAGTTACTTGCTTTGAGACACCAATATGCCCCCCCGTACATACCATATGCAGAATTTACAAAAGGAATAACGATTCCCTGCCAATACACACACCATATGCAGAATTTACAAATGGAATCTGTTCCATGACTTCTGTACCCCTCAGTCAGATCAAAGACATAAGCTGAGATCAGAAAAAAAGTTTAAGAGAACAAACTAGTGAAAAGAGTTCTGTAGATAGACTCTAGGCTGAACATCCCCACTCCTTCTTTGGAGTGCCACTTTCAAACCCAAGAACTGAGGGACAAAGCTTAAAAATTTGTTCCTGTGTAAGGAGCAGCCAGTAACCAGCTGACTACCAGACACGTGAGTGAGGCCGCTGCCCCAAGCTGAGTGCTGACCCATGAGACTGTGAAAGAACCAGACCACCAGACCAAGGCAAATGGCTACTACAGAGAACTGTGAAAAAATACTACTGTTTTAAATCTCCGGGTTTCACTGAATTTGTTGTTAGTAGGCAGTAACAGATCTTTTTCCACTCAGTCAGATTTTCAGTCTAAAGCAAGACTGAACTGGGAAAGTGGAGAGTTTCAAAATCTCTGAATGTCTAAATATTTGAATTTCTGAATTGAGGTCATGTTTATGCGTTTGACCTTAGGAGTATCTAATATCTAAGAACTATTGATCTGTGTAAGTTTTCACTTATGGACAGAGGAATATCGTTCCCAATGAATGAAGTCTAAGGCCATGATAAAACACAAACTTGAAATGGTATTTTTACCAAAATATATGAACCTTCTCAACACACTGATTACATTTCCATACACACATATCACATAGTTAGTATGGCCTCAGAAAGAAAACATTCACTCTAGGAAGGGAGGGTTGATGGCAGAGCCACGACATCCAGTTTCTCTTTACTGGGGACACTTAGCAAAGCACGATTCCCTGGACAAAGATCGATTCAAACCTGCTCGTAACCTGGCTCCAGTACACACATTTTTAGCAGCAGAAAGTTAATGGAGAGCTCTCATCCATGAAAGGGCCTCAGCAGGATGCCTGGATACCCAGGTTCTTGTTGTAAATAAAACTGGAATTTATGGATTGTGGGGTGTGTGGGTGGTGCAGAATTAGTAAGGCAAGAGATAGAGAAGCTTCACTACTGAACTAGCTCCCGTTAGGTAGCAAACGTCTTGCACATATTGTGCAAACTCAAGCCCAGACTGAAACAGATTGCTTTCCCCGTGACAGATCAGCTTCGCTGAGCTGGGCAGCAGTGTTAGACTTCGCACAGAAGTCTTGTGGCAACTGCTCGGACTCCGTGTTACCAGAAAAATTTGGTAATAGATGCGATCTCTGACTCATGAGTGTCTCCTTTTGCATCTTAATCCTTTTGTATTTTCAACATCTATGTGAAGGTGCCTGAAAATTTGAAGAGCTGCCACAATCTAGGTTCTGATTCAGAAGTAAGCCATCGTGCAACTGCGGGCAAGTCACTTAAAACTTCCACGCTTTAAATAATAATTATATGATTCTTAAATAGATAAGCAAATTAATCTCAAAGGTATACTATGAGTATTGGATCGTGTGATAGTTAACTGAATGAGAAATACCTGCCAATGTTATGAAGTAAAATACAAATATAAGTGATTAATGAAATCCACATGTAATCCAACAATGCAGAGTCAAAGTTTCGTCATTGCTGGTTACCTGTGCCACGTTCAGGGTCCTTGAGGGCTTATTCACTGTCATTTTAATTGATCTTTGAATCTTCTCCAGCATGTAGTAAGCACCATGCATTTTACATTGATGGAGATCTATTTTTTTTTTATTTTAGTTTGTTAGTACATGTGTATAGTACATGATATTTTCATTTCTTAAGGGAAGTTTGTGCATGTACATAACGTATCTTAATTCTCTGTTTCATCCTCTTTTGCTTCCCCTCGTTTCCCCTCCACCCATTTCTAGATCCTCCCCACTTTATTGTACATGTTTGCAGTAACATTCACATTTTTGTGTGGAGTTGATATATGTACATCACACATCTTAATTCCTTTTCTTTCATCCTTATCCCTTCCCTTCCCAGTGTCCTCCACCTCCTGATCCCCTTCCCCTTTGAGAATGATCTGTCTCCCTACTTCCTATTCACTATCTTTCATTTTGCTCTTAATCAATTTATTTTCTTTAATTTCATGTAGAGTAACCAATTACAAATTCCTACATTAACTAATTTGTGTGACATTTCAGAACATCATTAAATTCAATTATTTAATTATTCATTTACTGCTTACCACAAAGACTCAAATCCAAATTTTTCAAATATAATAGAAAATCAAAACTGGATTGTATAATGTTATATTTGACACTAACATTAAATTTTTTGAGTACTTAGAAACAAAGTATCTTTATCAACATCTTGTAATAAAAGTGTTAAATTAAGACAAATGAAATCGCCATTTTACAAAATTGACAATGTGCAAATCTTAGAGATTTTGTATGCTTTCATCTAATATAATGGCCACAATGTAGAGGTTGATCAACATGAGTAAGAGTAGGGAAAAACAAAACAAAACAAAAAAAGGACTATTACATTTGCAGGACACTGCTTAAGTGTTGATTGGTAACCCAATACTTTACCGGTATTTCTCCATCTCCCCTCCCCGGTGCTTCTTACAGAGTGTGGAAAGCAAAATGTATCCTTGCAGCCATGGTCCGTTAAAGACATGTGACATTTTTCTGACACTTATGGTACAACATAAGCTGGGACTTGTGGAGAATCGTTGCTCTCTTAATGAAAGAGGTGGATGAGGCTGGTACTAAGCTGTCCTTTCTCCGCTTCCCATCCTGGGCAGGACTCTGCAGCTGTCAGCTGGCTAAAAGGTTAAACATGTTGAAGAGAAGGATAGAAGAAGCTGAGTTCGTGATCATATCACGGCGCCATCACATCAGCCTTGCAGTTTCTGCCTCCGGACTTTCTTATGTCAGAAAAAAGGAAAGAAAAGAAAAAAACTCCTTTCTTTTACTGTAACTGTACCAGCTAGATTGTCTATAATTTGTACTGGGAAAAAGAAAAAAAAAAAAAAACTTAACAATTCCATAGTAAATATGACTGATTAGATACTTGCCACCCACCGGAAATCACCAAGACATCGGTTTGTCACAAAATCTTCTTAATAAATTAGAAAAATTATTTTTGCTACAATCTTTATTAGAATCATCAGTAAGTATGTCACATTTCTTAATAACTCTAGAAAGCACAATTTAATTTTTTAAAAAATGATAGTTAAACCATAATTTAATGTTACAGGATCGTCTCTCAGAACATCAAGAACTTCTGTTAGGTTAAACCTTACGAAATTGCTCCCAGCGCCTGGTTTTGACCAGCATACACGACTTTTTCATAAGGCTCAACATTATACATCGTGCCATCGTTATAGATGTAAGAAGTTTCTGACATTTGTCAGCAGCTGTGTGGTCCAAGGACATACTCTGGGAATAATGCTTTTATATTTTATGCATTTATTTACTGAATAAAGTAAATTTGAAATCAGCTTGTTCTCTTGAAATTTCCATTAGCAAAACCTTAATTATACTTTGGAACATCAAAGTACCCAGTATAGTTTATATACTCCCACACAACCACACATGAATCCCTGATATATCATTGACAGAAATCTGGCAATTGGAGACGGGTTTGTGAATTGAAATATAACATACAAACATACTCACACACGTGTACATATATATCATGTACATCTTATAAAGATTCTCTTTAGACCAATACTTTAGTTTCAGACCACACTAGAATTTCTTTCTTTTTTTTTAAATTTTATTCTAATGGTACGTTTTAGATGTACACTAGAATTTCTTCAAAATAAAAGTTTAGAAATAAAATCCTCTAAGGCAATTAAATGTCAGCAATAGTGACAACATCATTGAGAAGACATTTCATAGCATTTTGGTGATTATTAATTTTTATTAAAATATAGTAAATATTATTAAAGTGTTTTTTGGAAAATACACTCAGTTTTTGAAAGCTGTCTGAAATGTCAAAAAGAATACAGTTTGCATTAATTCTCTATAATTTTTCATTAGATTCAAACTTTTAAATAAGTCTTCCAATATCTAATGCATCATATTATTAAAGCACACAAAAAAATTACATGATTATAAGGAGAACCTCAGAGATCACTGTCTTCCAATTTAATGGACTCTCAATGCTTTTTCCCCTACAAAGACTGTTTTTAAGACATTTCACAGTATTTTATACATTATAAATGGATTCCATTCTTGGGTTACTAATTCACCTAATGGACAATGGATACAAAAAAGCTGTAGCTCCAGGGACATTAAATTGGTACTAAACTCTGAAAATTACAGCTTTTACAAAAAAGAAGAAAATACTAAAAACATGTCTAATGCAATACCACGTCTAATTTCCCACTCCCTCCAGATTGCATCTAAAAGCTCCCAAACTTCTTAATGACCCAATATGTTAAAATTGCGTTACTTTATATTTAGATCTCAGAAAGATCTCACCCACTTCCCAACCCCAAGGAGGGTGCACTAGCAGAGAGAGCTTGTGTGCAGGAGCTGGGGACACAGAGAGGAGCAGATGTGGGGCGCTACATCTATCCCAAGAGACAGTGCCTTGTTTGGCATCCTTTCTCACTCTCCACAGAGATTATAAATTAAAACTTCATCCTGAGCATATAGCGATAGCATTTCAGTAAGGGAACAAGTGGAGTGGAAGAAAATGCTTTTCTAGGTGTACGTAGTGATCAACTTGAAGCCCTAGATCTGGCTTCTAATTTGATAATACTGTTATTTAGACCCTTATCCATTCAGAGAGCAACAATTCACTCTGTAGCTAAGAGCATATTCAAGCAAGGGGCACAGAAGTTGTTCCACCGAACGGTCAATGCAGAATGCTTCACATTGTCAGTTCACATACGATCACAATGAAATACACTCGGTGCCCAAATGTGAAGCATCTGAATTGACTCAGACCCGGAAGGAAAAATCTCTCCCTGGCTCCTGCCTTCTCCCTGCTTCCTGAATGCCACGGAAAGGGCAGCTGTCTTCTGTCCAGACCCTTTCACTGTCGCCATTCTGCCTCATAGCCAGCCTGCTGTGGGACTGAAACTGTGGGTGTTCTGTCCCAGCAACAAGGAGACTGACTAAAACACTCACTCTTTAAAACTGCCGATATGTCTACCAGAAGTTTTCCAATAATCTGCATTTTAGATTACAGTAGCATCCTCTGACCAGAGGCAAATGAAAACTTTTCTTTGCCTGAACCTTTTACCATTTCAAATCTAACCTATTAGAACAGAAATTCACCTGGACTGGCTTTTTTGGCTGCATTAACTTTAGTACTTTGATACACTGATAAATTTCTAATTTTTTGCTAAAGAAAAAATCTTGCCCAAATTTAATTCCCAGATCTGTCTTACTTTGTACCTTTTCTTTCCAAAGGCTGCACGTCACCCTCCAGCTTTCAAGGAAACCACTTGATTTTAATGAGAACCACATATTTTCTTTAGAGACTTACTATCCTGTTTCTCCCTTGGCTTTGTCTGTGAGACCACAAATGTACTATTTCATCTTGTTCCCTAAAACTACTGAGATTTTTTTTTTTATCATCATCCCCATACACCCACCTTCACTTTATATAAGGTGTTTGCCATATAATTGGTGTTTCCTATTATTCTTATAAAATATATTTGTGTGAAAATAAATTAGTTTCCCTGCATTTTCTTTGTGTCCTTTGTGATAGATCCAACCCCCGTCTGTCCCTCCCAGCTGTTCGAGTTCCCGGAATGGCTGTTGCCCTCTGCCTGAGCCCAGGAAGCAACAGCTGCTCTGCCAGGTCATAGCACACCTGCCCCACCTGCCAGGTCACCACGCACCCAGAACAGAACATGAGCTGTCACTGTGACCACATGCTCAGCTATTGCCACTCCCCCAATCTCATCCCACCAACCCCCCAGCCCTACCATGAGAGACACAGTTCAATAAACTTAAGTTGGATTCTCCTTTGTAATTACTCCAGAAGGTCCTGCCCGGAACCCTAAATTCAGGCTGCCTGTGTTCTTTATTGGGTTGTCACCATTTATCTAGCTCTTTTTCCCCCTTTTATCACCTGTTATCTAACATTTCCCTGAATTTTTTTGAATCCAAACAGTTAAAATAATGTCACTCTCTCTCACCACCATCCAACATTTTTACAAAATATCCTGAGTCACTGCCTGTAAATACCTCTGGTGCACATTCTAAATGTGCCCTCTTCTCTATAACTTCAGGTACTTTTAATGATAACTAATATGTATTGCAAAGAGAGATGCATTAATGTTGCTTTATGTATTTTAAACGTTTTTTCTAATGCATCAAATTGTTCTATGATGCTCAAAGTACTCTTTAACTTTGTGGATGAGGAAGTTAAGGCATAAAAATTAGGTGGTTAAGTTCCCAAACCATGGGAGAAATCATCATTTGAATCTAAGCAGACTAATTTCAGAGCCTATGAAACACAACTTTCCTCCTACTTAGACCACCGCAAGATACTCAGACATACTCTTCTGAACTCTAGTTTCATCCTTATTTTTTGTTTTTCTGAAACACAACTCTGACACATCTTACCTTTGCTGAAAACGTCAGTGGTTTCATCCTTTCAGCGAGCTTACAGGAACCCTGCAGTCAGAGCTAACCTCTCTCACCCACACCATTTACCCCATGCCTTCTGCCCCATGCCTTCTAGTCCATGCCTTCTACCCCATGCCTTCCAGTCCATGCCTTCTACCCCATATCTTCTACCCTATGCCTTCTACCCCATGCCTTCTACCCCATGCCTTCTACCCCATGCCTTCTACCCCATGCCTTCTACCCCATGCCTTCTACCCCATGCCTTCTGCCCCATGCCTTCTACCCCATCCCTTCTGCCCCATGCCTTCTAGTCCATGCCTTCAACCCCATGCCTTCTGCCCCACGCCCGTTACTCCCGTTACTTTCCAGGACAGAACCTTCCAGTCACTTTGCAGATCTTTCCAAGCAGGAAGTTATGTTCTTCCAACTTGCTAGCTGGTGTCACCTCTGCCTCTGGTGTGCTTCTTGAAACTTGCTTCCCCGTGTACTCCTGGTAGTAACGTGTACTCCTTCTGCACATCTCAGTGTAAATGTCACCTCGTCTGTGGACACTTCCTGAAATGGCTTGGCAGAAATTACCTTTTCCTCCACTGTGTTGTCTGAGAACTTTGTTCATGGCTCTGTTGGAGCCTACATCTCTGATCTGTCTCCTCTGATCGTGAACGGTCAGCAACGGCATGAGCCCTTAAAGATCTTTCTCATCCCTCTGGTATCCCCTGTGTAGTGATGGTACCTAGTAAATATTTGTCAAATAATGGCCCAATCCTTCTGCTTCCTCTCCCTTGTAATGATATTTTATTCCTTGAATTAAAATCATATGACTGAAGATATTATGCAGGGATCCCTAATAGAAAGATTAACTTTCTGTCAGACAAAACTTACACCCTGAGGGATTCTATTTTGTACATTTTTCCCTTGAGCCACTTACGGTTCCTGTAGCCAAAATGTCTGATAATCAATTGGTCAGCTGCCAGCTCTGTGTTGAGAACCACCGCAGCCCCTGAGACCTGGCGGCTCTGAGGCCGAAACTGCTCTCGTCATAATCCTAGGAAATTAGTTCCCTTTTCATTCATATTCACCCAGGAGCGCAAAGTGAAGATTTCTGAAGACAAGCTGACCTGTGATGAGATTGTCGATCGTCAGTTAATGGAATGTATGGTTGCTTATGTTTTAAAATTTCTGATGTCTTATTTCTAATATAGTAAATGTTAATAGGCACACCCCACATAAAGAAAAGATCTTCAAAGATTTTCAGAATATAAACTGTCATTAGACCCCCACATTTGAGAACGCTGCCCCAGCAGCATGCTAGAATGAATCCTTGGGTGCTAAGGTGGCATCACACATGGAATGGAAGTTCTAAAGACAGCATCTGTACATGCAGAATATATTTTTGTCCCATAGTGCATCTTGAAATATATTTTATCATATTTGAAGGATATTACCCAAACCTGTAGTTTCCAGGCAATGTGACTGGGTTCTAGAATGCGCTGCTGTTATACGAGACCGCACACCACCTCATGAGAGTTCTGGTATCTGCCAAATTGCCAGAGTTAAACTGACTTTTCTTACAAGTAAAACATTCATCCTTTAAAAAATTAGAATGCACACACATTTCTTTTTTTCGACCTCCTTGAAAACTCAGTAATAGTACATACTAGTTCATTTATTTTTTATTTACTCCGACATCAGTCTCTGAAGTATATACTATCCATTTGTTATGCAACTGAAAAAAATCGTAATTCCCAAAACCTTCTTTCATTTAGCTAACTGTACAAGACTTTCTTGTGGTTATATACATTTCAACCAGCTTCCTCATATTCTATACTTACACATATTTAAAAATGAATTATCCTGCCCTTGTGTTCTTACATTTCTTTAAATGTAGTAACAAGAATATGTGAGAAAAGTGTATTTTAGGATGAACCCTTATGCCTTCTTTCTAATAATCTAGATTTAACATTTATGAGTTTTCTTATGTAATTTCTTCTTTCACTAAGCCTTACACAAAAAGAAGTGCTAAGAGATTTCTACTTATTTCTACTTTCTAAAAATACCATGCATACATTCGTCTTGGCTAATCTTTCTGTATGTGGTTTCAAATAGATTATGTTATAACATTTTCACTGGTATAAAACTTCTTTATGAATTTTTACTGATATTAAACTCATATGGTAGTAAAAATGCTTGCGAGGAAGGGTTTGTTTCTTTTGAAGGTAATGTACTATGAAGCTTACCTTACACCAAAACACTATGTGATGGAACTCGATGAAAGTAACAATCCGTAAATGTAAAATTTCAATACCTATTGAGATTCAGGGAGCCTTGAAAAACCTGTGTATTGATTCCAATGCGACAGTAAGGAATTTCCTTCCACCATTATAATTCTCGTGGAAGTATCTTACTTTTTTGAAGATGCACCCAGACGAGGTAGGGGAAAAAATCTAAAATTCTGATCATGAAGTCACATTGAAATAAGTTTTGTCAAGTCCAAATCTTCCAGGATTACACCCAATTCTCAAGCACACCGCCAAGATATACTCTTTCACACATAGCTGCCCTTTAGGGCTCTACCCAGCCCCACATAGACACCCTGTTGTTTCTCACATTTTCTTGTAATTTGAAGAGATAAATGGTGACAAGCTGGCTTCTATTTTCCCCACGGGAAGATGATATTCAGCTCTTTGAGAACTTGGTGTGCACCTTAGAAAACCTGCCAGCAAGAACGAAGAGCAACGAGTGTGTGTATTCAACTGGGGTGGGAGAACCAAGAAGCGACAGACATCTGAACCAAGTTGCTGAAGTGATGTGTCTCAGGGACTTAGTAGGCAGATAAGCAATAAAGCTTCTAGATCACAAAGGAAGCACGTGGAGTTGGGCTAAGTTTCAAACACAAATGTGAAAAAATATCTAATGTAGTTGAGAATTTTTAATATCTATTTTACTTAGTTAAATCACTCCTAGTTTCTCAGTGGGACAGATCAATTGGAGAAAGAAGGTGGCGAGTGCTATAATTATGGGAAATCTTTAAATAGCTTTTCTTCTAGGAAAACCTATGTGGAGATAACCAAGGATGTGTGCAGCTGAATCTCAACAAACAGGTGACACTTTTGCCTGCTCCCAATGTGCCAAACATTGTTCCAAGGGGTTTGACTGGAGGCGACTAATGTAAATCTCACAAGCACCCAGTGCCATGGCGACTCCCACCCCCCATTTCACCATGAAATGAAGCCACTAATGGAGAATTCTAATCTTTCTCCAGAGAATGCAGGTAACAACTGGAGGTACTGGCGTTGAACCCAGGAAGTCTGGCTCCACAGACCATATATAACCTTATTTCCTAGTGGGTCAGATGTAATGACAAGAGGAAATTTCCTTTGCAACTCTATCATGATGAGTTTTCTATGCTATAATTTCCCGTGTTTAAATACTTGTGATGTATAAGTATTCTTCATTATTCTTATTTTCGTTGCTCTACTCCTCTCCTGTCTTGTGTTGAACAAATTAGGAGGCCACACTGTATAACAAATTCCACAGAAAGCGAGAAGACTACAGTTTACTCCGTCTTGACCAAGATGACCTTTCTGAAGTGGCCAGATCATAGCCTTGTCACGAATGTCACGAAACAACATTTCCATCGTCCCCACTCACATGGAGCTAGGTAATGTTTTAAATTAATATTTAAGGAGTAAAGCTGATTTTATGTTTTCTAATTACAAAAGTATTTAACGTTTGTTGTAAAACTTGTAGAAAATACTAAAGTGGCAAAGAAAGAGACTGACGCGAGAAATTAGCCACTACTGCAGTTGGGTGTGTCTCCAAGAAGAACTCCTGGCCTTGTCGCCGCGTGGCCATCAGTGACTTGGGACTTCTCTGCCTCTGCTTTGAGAGGACTGAGGTGAGTGTGGGGCTCATCCCGACACACCACGGTCATCAACACGTTTCAAGATCCATAATAACATTTGCAACGTCACTTTTGTCTTTGCTTTGATGCTACTGAAAGCCTCCACAGAAGCCATTGAGTTTGTGCAAACAGGAAAAACAATGTGTTTAGGCTTGTATTTTTAAAAGATCATTCTGGTTATCTACTTTAAAAATAAAATTGGTGACAGGAGGCCAGCAGAGCCTTGGTTCTTATGAAGAAAAGAGACAATCCCTTCAAACAGCCCACCTTCCTGTATGCGCCTCCCCGGCAGCTCATCACATGCTCTCCTGTTCTTTCGGCTTCAGCCATGTCGGTTTTCTTTCAGACTACTAGATGCTCCATGTGTTGGCTGCCACAGTAACTTGTTGTTACTTCTTCCTGGAATGCTCTTTTCTATGTGTTTTTTCTTTACTTTTAATTGTATGTGAATTCTACCATTACATCCTCAGAATGTCTTTTGGTCTACCAAGAACATCAAATCCCCCATATGTATAATAGATACACATAGAAGAATATTTCCTTTACTATATGTCTCAGTCAGTATTTACTAGAGAAACAGATACAATACAAGATATGCAAGTATGTAAGAATTTACTTAAAAGGATTAGCTTATGAAGGTTGCTCACAGAGTCAGATGTGGAAGAGTGCAGAGATCGGTCTGTGTGCTGGAGAGCTGAAGGATCCAGTCGAAGGTCTGGAGCTCACTGCAGGGTCCCGTGCAAGTCCATCTCAGCAGGCTGATGGATCTGGGATGGAAGGCTGAAGAGAGTCTGCGCCGGAAGCCAGGAGATGACACCCAAAGAGCAGGCAAAGGCTGGAGCTCCTCCGAAGAAACCAAGCAGCTTCGTCTTTCTTCCTTTCCCCTTTATACCATCCAGGCACACACCACCCTGGGCTGGGTTTGCTGCACCCCAGGGTGTGCAGCTGCTGAACCAACTTAGTCGAGCTTCTCCTACACAAGTTGACACAATCAGCCAACCACCACACTATATTTATAACAATTCATGTATTTTTGATTACTTGCCTTTCTCCTGCCCTGGGAGGTGTTTCTACAAGGTTTGATTAACTTCTCTATCTCAGGCACATAAAATGTCCTCAATAAATATTTGATATTTAAATAAATATTGCCTCATTTTCTCC
Organism: Hystrix cristata; assembly: GCA_004026905.1. Taxonomy (NCBI): domain Eukaryota; kingdom Metazoa; phylum Chordata; class Mammalia; order Rodentia; family Hystricidae; genus Hystrix; species Hystrix cristata. The sequence continues at coordinate 166,237 of PVJO010001571.1, forward strand.
TCTATAAAAATTGTATTCAATACACTCTTCATTCTCAAATCATACATCTAACAGTCAAGTTTACACAAAGTCCTGCTCTCACACATTCATGCAATTTCTCTAATGACAATAATGAAGACATAGTAATAATAGAGGAGCTCTATGAAGAATTTACTACATGGCAAGCACTATGATAAATGCTTCAAGTATGCAAACTGATCTTACTCCTGTAAAATGAAGTTATTATAATTACAGTTCCACATGAGAAAAAAGAATCCCTAGAACATTTGTGCAACTTTCAATGGACTACATAGCTGGAACCAAATTTAGAATGTGGATCTCACTGACAAGACCTTCGTTTCTTAGCACAATATTATTATTTGTCTTCCAAGAATCCAGCCTTGTTTATAGGAGTTATTTACCTATTTGTGATTATTTATTAATATATTGTCTATTTTTACCTTTTCTTCACTCAGTACCCTGTGTTTAAGAACTATCTGTGTTGCTAGCATGCATTCATTCTAATGGTTGCCTCGTTTAATTAAACAATGTCATTTATTACAATCTTAATCACAATGTTAGGGCTAATTCTTCTCCAATATCCAGTCTTCCTTATTTCCTTAATAGCAGACAGTGGAGAACACAGCTGTCCAGTTAGAGACTAGATTTTCAGATTTCCTTAAAGCTAGGTGCAGCCACACAATTTGTGCTATGAATAACACAATAGGAGTGTTAGGAATGTGCCTTAGATATGAGTGGTAGACCGTCTACATTTGAGTCCCCTTATTCAATTCTTTGCAGCCACAGAAGTAATTTTAGATCATAAGGCAGAACTACATGTTGAGATGGAAGAAAATCAATATATAATCAATGTTAGTCAGAGACATCATGGATCTGCCTTATAGCCCTGGACTATTGCAACTCACATGACTGTTCCATGGAGAGGAAGATATTTCTGTGATCACTATGATTTTGGCATTCTTAGAGAGTTGTCTGGGTATTCAAATTCATTTCTCTCTTGAAAGACATAGAATTTCCACACTAATGATGCTCTATTAGCAGTTCACAATATTCCCCTCAGATCTGTATGAGACTTCATCTGAGTTGGGTTCCCAAGAATAGAACTGGAGTCACAGCTTATAAGAATTTTTAATTTGACTGAAGAGTGGCAGGTTGCTTTGCAGAATGAGCTTTTATTATTAATCTTTACTGTACATTTCTTACATCCAAAACACCTCCTCAACTCAACTTTTACTTTCTTTCAATATACAACTTTAGTGACCCCAATGCCAGCTTGGTTTAAATCCACATTTATTCACAAAGTAACAAAGGTGGAGAGTGCAAACTTTGTGGGAATGCATGGAGAGTGGTCATTTTTCATACTTACTTGGTCAGCCATGACATGTTCTGAAATAGCCTAGATCCCAGCTATGCATTTTATAATGAAAAAATATATAATATACTTTTTAAGGTTCAGAACAGACTAATTTTATAATCCTTTATAATTTCATAATTTGGCTTTGTCCTCAGAGGCCAATATCTTCTTTATAATCTTCGGTGGGTATATAAAGAAATTAAATTTTTTTTTACTTTAAAATGAGAACATGTATTGGTACAGTCTACATACAATGGTCACATTCATTACATTTATTCTGTACCTATACATGATGCATCTTGGTTCTCCCCCCTCTCCCCCGCCCCGCCCCTCTCCTCCCTCCCTCCCTATTTACAGCAGGTTCATTCATCATTTTCCATATTTTCCCTTTCCCCTCTCTTTCCCCTGTTGCCTTTCTGCTTTTCCCCTTCTTTCTTTCTAGTACTCCTCTCCTCTGCACACCATCCTCCTTTTATATAATATCTATTACACCTCTTTGTCTTTATTTACAGTTATGGTTTCACTTATCAGAGAAACAATTCAATGTGTACTCATGAGTGTCTGATTTATTTCACTTAAAAGTATGTTCTCAAGGAACATCCATTTATATACGAATGACTCTAGTGTATCCTTTTTTATGGCAGTGTAGTACTCCATTGTGTAGAAAAACCACATTTTCTTTAGCCATTCTTTGGTTGTTGGGCATTTAGGTTGTTTCCAAGACTTAGCTATTACAAATTGTGTTGCTATGAACATGGTGGTGCATACGTCCTTTTGGTACGACGATTTTAATTCTTCTGGGAAGATCCCCAGTAGGGGAACAGCTGGGTCAAATGGAACCTCCAGTTGTAGTTTTTTGAGGAATCTCCATATTGATTTCCACAGTGGCTGGACCAGTCTACATTCCCACCAACAGTGGAGGAGTGTTCCTTTTTCCCCACAGCCCCGCCAGCATTTGTTATTGGTTGATTTTTCCATATATGCGATTCTTTCTGGAGTGAGGTGGAATCTTAACGTTGTTTTGATTT
>PVJO010001572.1:0-168288 GCA_004026905.1 Hystrix cristata
GATAAGACAGCACTGTATACTCAGGAAACTTTCGTCATAATTTATGACTAAAATATAGAATGTAAAATTAGTAGTGACAGATGACTTTGGTGAAATAGAAGGGGAAAAATGTAGAAGGGCCCTTTAATCAGGTTAAGGAGGGATCCAGTGGAAATGGTTTATAGATGAATGCCACACAATCAGTGAGTTAAATATCAACTAGAAAATGAAAGGTAAGCATCATGTCTGTTAAATATAGCATTGCTCCCTTGAGGAACTACAAGCCGTTTCCTAAAGTTTTTTAATATAAAATTATTTCTGTTGCAATATGATGAGCAAAAAGAAAAGGGCTGACAAATAATAGCAAGTTTGATGTGAACAGAGATTTGGAAAAGCAATTGTGCATTTCTCCTTCCTCTTCTGGCCTTCCTGCCTTCAATATGAGAAAGTTCTGGGGATACTCTGTTGGAAGAATGCAAGGGAAGCATAGAGGAAAGCCTAATTTTCTCAGCCAAGGCTGTCCCAGACAAGCCATCCCCAGACCAAGCCCAGAGTCACTGCAGGTGGGCACCACTACTTTAGGGCATGGATACAAAGAGAAATGAGAAATTTGGGCCTGTAATGTAATCAATATACCAAAATACCTAATAAATAAACAAAGAACCACTTGAATCTGAGTGTTTTATAACTTTTAGATTTGGCATAGAAATGTAATCAATTCACTTTAATGACTAAATAATCCAATCTCAACTCCAATTCTTCACAGGGGAAAATATTCAGCAGCCACATGTTTATTGACCTAAGAAAATTGTTTCTGCTTCTAGTGCCTTATCAATCATATGTCCCAGAAAGTTTTAATTTTTAATTTCATATTTTTAGATTGTTGGCCTCTCTCCTCCCATCACTATACTACTTGATCTCCCAGTACAGTCTATCAGTACGTTTTACTCTCATCTGTCTATTAATAACACAGTTCGTTGTGCATTAACTGTGTTAGTTTATGTAGATTATCCCATTTCATTCTCACAACAGTTGCATGATGTAGGTTGTATCATTGGCTCAATTTTGCAAATGGGAAAGTTGTCATAGACCAAGTAACTGGCCCAAGCGGATTACAAACGCGAACATAGCGGCACAGCTTGCACTTGAACTGAGGTCTTACTTTTGACAAAACTATTATCTGTCTGCCAGGGAATCATGCCCTGTTTACAAACTCACTCAAATGCCAAGTCAAGCATAAGCAGCGCTGTACAATCCTATAAGAAGACAAGTCTTCTTTCTCAAATGGCCCCCATAGGCTGAAACTCTAACTATTCTGATTCTTATTAAGTGATAGAGCAAATCGGCATTTCTAGAGCATTTGGGAATCAGGCCTGGAGTTGAAACAAATTTGGTGTCTGCAAATATCCAAAGTAAGTTACAAAATATTTCCAAATATGACTGCTTGTAAACATGAAAGTATGATAAACACTTAGGATGACTTAACTGACAAAAAGTATCACTCAATAAACAAAAGAAGTTCTATGAGAATTTTAAAAAGCTGTTCCATGACACAACTATTCTCAGGAATTTATATATCACAAAGAGAGAGAAAATTAATCCCATCAAAATATGAAACTGCATTATCTTTGTAGTGAATATGTGAATCAGGGAAGTTTTTTGGTGGCATATGTCAAAAATATAGATTTGGTTAAGGTTTACCATATTTAATGTGGGTAGGTTTTACAGCCTTTATGTCCAAACAGACCTGTAGTGCTATGTTATATTCCCCCATTTTCATGACACGTTTTTGCCCATTGGCAGCAACCTTATTCTGAAGATCTCGGTGTCCTTCAATTACAACATTACGTGAAGTTATGTTTTCCTGAGTCATCTGCATTAGGAATTAATTTGAATTTTCTATGACCTCTATCAGGAGGACAGCTCTCTCTTTCAAGTTATTGTTTTCAAATGAAGTGCTTTGGACTTAAAAGACATAATATTTTAGTATCGAAATCCTAGCCTTTGGCATATAACCATGTAGATCTTACTTAGGAATAGTGTGTTAACTACAGAAAGAGAAATGCAAACTTCCCTCCTCTTTCTCATCATTAAATAACCATTGCTATTGTCTCCCAGGTACTCTGCGTGGATCAGTGTTTGTGGCACAGTTGCTGTCAGACTTTGCAGTGAGTATGGATGGATTCAGTACTAAGCAACATAAAGTTCTTCGAAAAACAGGGCATGATCTTTGTACTCTCGGGAGAACATAGGCAGAACCTTATAATCGCTTGTTAATTACCCCCAAGTAAAGTAATTTGTTTTATCTGTCTGCCACTTGGTTCCTGCAAAGTACGAAAAAAAAAAAACTATTATGGGATTTTGTTCAAACTAATTACTACTATTTTATCACGAAGACTGTTCAAGCATAATCCTTTTTACTTGGCTTGCTTTCTCCTTGAATTTAAAGTCTTGTGGTAAGCCAAGAAGTAGTTTAAACATCCTAAACTGTAATAGATACCCTCGATTCTGAGCCTCCCACTATAATAATGTGCAATGATACCTTAGTATTCTAAGTCAACAGCTACTAACAAGCATTGTATATGGCTTTTCTTGGTCGAAGCTTATGAAATGGGTACCAGCTCAGTATCAAAAGGAATCTTGTTAGAATTTTATAATGATAGAGCATTTATAAATGTCATACTTACAAGGTGTCCTTTACAACTGACAAAGAACACTGATACCTAATTTCATAGAATCTTCCCAGTTATTATGTGGCATTAGGTATGGTAGATTAGAGTATCACTCAAAAATGATTTGTTCCCACCCCACCCCATGCTGTAACGGGAGTACTTCTTCACCCATTGACACTGAACCTGCAACCTGTTTTGATCAACAGATGTTACCAAATATAATGAAACCAACAGCTTCAAATATGCTTGTACAGGTGGGCTTTTGCCATCACCAAGAAAAGAACATATCCCAAAAAGCTAGTCTCAGAAGAATGTGAGGCAGGGTTTGGGGATTTGACTCAGTGGTAGAGCACTTGCCTAGCAAGTGCAAGGCACCAAGTTCAATCCCCAGCACCGCCACCCCCCACCCCAAAAAATGAATGTGAGAAAAAACTAGACCCAACCTAGAGCCAGACTTGATGATATGTAAGTCAGAATAAATATGTATTCTTGTAAGCCTCATAAATACTGTGTGTGTTATGGAACAAAAGCTAACTAGTACTGATATCATCATTCCTACTTTGCAAAAAATGAGAATGTAAAAGTAACATGCTCCGAGTTTCCCAGAAATTTAATAATGGAGCTATAGAAACCTGTATGAAGATGAAGAGAAAAAGAAAAAAAAAAGGTTAGTGGCATTTATGAGGCTGCGTGCGATACAAGTCTGATCTGATGACAAAATTCTAGATGTTGCTAGACTAAAAGTAACATACATAAAGCCTGTTTTCCCTTTTGTCTTATCTATTCAGGATGATTTCTAAACACTGGTGACTTTGAGAATGGATACTGACAGTCTCAGTCACAATATTAATGAGATATATTGGCTAATAGAAACCCTGAAGTTTTACATCCTTTGTTGAGCCCATTAAGATGAAATCTAGCTCTAGCAGTATTCTCTATTTGAATGGCTGGTGTGGTTTCCTTGATTGAAATGACTGCTCTGTTGAGCTGAATGAATGGCACTGCTAAAAAGTACTCTGTCAAATATTGATAGCTAATTAGATGGATTTTATCATAACAGTCAACTGCACTCACACAAAAAAAGAAGAGCTATTAAAGATCTTGACGTGAAAATAAACTGAGCCCCAGAACTTCACTGTTTATTCAAAGCTCATTTCTAAGTTTAGCCCTCAAGTAGGAAGATTTTACAAAATCAGTGAATGATAAAATCCAAGGGTATTTGAAGAAAAAATAAGTGCTAAGGTTAAGTCTATTATAGAACTCTTGGGATCCTTGAGCAACCCATTTTTTAGAAGCTCTGGAATCTCCTAATTGGTAATGCTGTCAAATTTTCAGGAACAGCCTGAGAAAGTTTTTCATGTAAAGAAATGGTCCAAGGACAAGTAAAATTGCTGACACTTGCAATTAAATAAAAAGATGTAGATAATCCTTAAGCCTAGACAAAGATGTCCATATTGTGTGAACCTTGAGGCATTCATGCAAATATAAAGAATAAAATTGACCACAACTTAGAGAGAAAAACTGAATTAACCTGAATGTGAGAGAGAGAAAAAGAAAAACTGAAGAACACCAGGATTTCAGTAAGAAATAACCATGTTGCTTTAAGTGAAAGACTAACCCAGAGCTAACATTAACAAAGACCAGAGTTGGTAATGAGGATGGTCCAGAAGCAGGGATGCCAACATAACAGGAGAAGAAAGGGGGATTGGCGGAAACTCAAGGTATTTACTAAATTTCTGTTCCCATGTATTTTGATTCAAGTTAGCATAAATATAGCTATTACCCTGCTCATTAGACTAGACAGGAATTAAAGGCAGAAATATCAACAAACGTACTGAGCCCTGAAGTCTTTTGAGGTGGCCCAGAGGGATCCTGTTCCTTCCTCAAAGATTCAGTCTTTTGGCAAATACACACAGGTCACTTAACTAACTTGTAAGATTCCTTTCAACATTTCTCTATCTTGTCTATCTGCTGTGGACTTTACTGTAAGCTAATATCTTCTCCAAATAATCATGGGAATGGTAACAATTTGACTTAACTGGTTATGATTGCTTAGACCAGATGATGATAATAATAGTAACAACATTAGCTACCATATGTTGGATATTAGTACTATACTGTCAAGATTGTTTATAGTCAAAAAGCAAAATGTAGTCCCTCCCCGAAAGAGCTTACAGTCTAACAGAAAGACTCTAATGATAATCATTTACCAAGCAGTCAATCACTGTTCTAAATGCATTACTTATTGATATTAATTCATGTCATCCCCATAAAAAAAAAAAAAAACGCTCTATGGGATGGGAGCTATTACTGTCATCATTTGATAGCTGAAGAAAGTCAATGCATACAGTACGTATGCCCAGTCTTTTGGCTTGCCTGGGCCACACTGAGTGAAAAGGCATTGTCTTGGGCTGCATATGAAATACATAATACGGTAATGTTTATAAGTAACAAAACAGTTTTTATATTTGTTACCATAACTTTTTTTAAAAAGTGGGAGTGGCCTGTGGGCCACAGGTTGAACACTTCTGCAAGGTTTAAGTAACTCACAGAATGTCATACAACCAGTGTGTGGTAGAGTCTAGCTTCACAATCAGATGTGATTGTGAGCTCTATTCCTCAATGCTCCTCGTGATATCAAAAGTATCTACACAGTAAACTATGCTAACAATGGAGGCATTCTTTCTAACTAGGGAACAGCAAAAGATTATCACAGAAACACTAGCATTTATGGGGAATAAAAACTTAAATTTAAGTCAGTCCACTTAGTTGTTTATTAGCTACTGATGTAAAAAAGAAGGGCAATTTAGCCAGGTGTGCTGATGCACACACGTAATCCCAGCACTCTGGAAGGCTGAGGCAGCAAGATTGCAAGTTCCAGCCCAGCCTGGGCAACTTATCAACTTTGTCTCAAAACAAAAACATAAAGAGCTGGAGATGTAACTTGGTGAAAATGCCCAGAATTCAATCCTCAGTACCACAAAGAAAAAGGCAGGGACAATTTTCACAGTGCACACACACATTAAAACATATGATACACCATAATATACACAATTTTTATTTTTCCATTAAAAGTAATTTTTAAAAGGAGAGATGATAAAGTAGAAGAAGACTATTAGAAATGATGGAGGGGATGGGGGAGAGGTGAGGGATGGAGAGGCGGCATGGGGATAAAAAGAAAGTATGTTATACGCGTGTACCAATATACGCAAACAAAAATTATTCTATATAATAAAAACTAATAAAAATGTTTTAAAAGACAGGTGAAAAGAGGGAGTGAATCAAATGACATTTGGATAATATTTCAAGTTCAAATATCATGCCAATCTGTAGCTTCAAGGTACCAAGCACCTAATAATATAGAATAATATTCCTGGCTCATTGAAAAATATATTGGTTAAGTTTCCTCGGACATTTTTAAAAGTTGCTCAACTTCGATCATTCAGAACACAGTAATCACATATGCCATTCATCTACCTACACATTTATTCCAATAATGATTAAATTTATAAAATACTTTGCATAGTGGGTTAGAGCAAGGGTCAGCAAATTATAGTCCATGAGCCAGATCCAGTCCACAGACTTTTTCAAAAATAACGTTTTATTGGAACATAGCCATACTCATTTTTTATGTATTATCTGTGGCTATTTTTGCACAATGGCAGAGCTGAGTAACTGCAGCAGAGACCTCATGGCCTGCGCAGCCTAAAATATATACTATATGTCCTTTTACAAAAATAAATGCTTTCTGACCTTTGAGAAAACATTTAGAATGATCTCCCAATTTCTTGAAAATCTTGGCTTACCCTTAGCAAAAGGTCTCTGTAATATTTAAAACAATATCTAGGACACCAATATTATCTTTTCTCAAGTGAAGCAAAATCCACCCAACCCAGATTCATAGCCTATTATTTTATAGGCTTCCTTTGTTTTTTTAAAGCCATTCTAAGTTATTGATGCCAACAGGTTATTCATCATTTCCCAGTAGTAAGTATATACAAGTGAAAGATACTCTCCTGTGAGCTATAAAGATCACTTTAAACAAGACATAAGGCCATTCTTTAAAACTTTATGGTCTGGCATGAGCAATATGGGTGCAAACAGGTACTATGATGTGATGAGCAAAAAATACTGAAGCATGATCTGACACAGATTTACCCAGTGGGTAGTTTTTTTTTAATGTTATTGTCACAGTCTCTATGGAGAACTTGAATTCTAAGCAAGATGCTGTAAGAAGCATGTTCACAGTAATGTATCAAAGCCTGAAAATCAGGTTCCATCTTCTGACTTTCCAAAGTAAATAATCAACAATTACCTTTGATGTTCTTTTCTCTCCTACATCCCCTTCAAAATTTCTCTCATATCCCCATCTCCTCATTTTTGTCAGTCTATCCGGCATCTTTCCAGGCTCTTCCCTTTGCAAATAAAATGTTACAGACTGAACGTTTCAGTCCTCCGCTCTGTCCCCCCAATTCATATGTTGAAGCCCCAGCTTCCACACAATATGACTGTATTTGGAGACAAGCCCTGTAAGGAAGTAATTATCATTAAATAAGACCTCAGGGGAATGGCTCTATTCCTACAGGATCAGTGCCCTTAATAAGGAGAAACCAGGATTGTTTCTCTCCAAATACACAAACAAGAGGCCATGAGAGCACATAGTGAGAAGTCAACTATCTACAAGCCAGGAAGAGAGAGGCCTCGCTAGGAACTGGGTCTGTAGAAAGCCTGCTCATTGACTTCTAGCCTCCAGAACTGGGAGAAAATAAATTAGTGTTGTTCTGTAAACCACGCAGTCTCAGTTTATTTTGATATGGCAGCTCTAACCACATGTAACCATACATAAATGTAAACAGTACACAGTACACCAAACATAAACATTACCTTTCAGAAGTGTCACGTCCTCTTCAAGAATATGCATTTTGCTAATGTGATTATCTATTCTTGTATGACTACAATGCTCTTTGAATTAATATAGCCCTTTTCTATCATCTATGATTTTCCACAATCTCAGAACTTCCTAAACCAAACTATCTTTAAACATTAACAAAAAGGAGGTAACTGTGTCGGAAATGATCAAAGTATGTTATGTGCATGTATGACTGCCAAAATGAAACCCATTAACCTGCATAACTAATATGCACTAATAAAACAAAGTTAGGTGCTTTGTTCAATATGCCTACATATACCTTGCTCATCTCCACAATTCCATTTGCTCTAAATTGTCAGGAATATCTCCATGTTTTCGTCCATTTTTAAATCCTTATACCTTTATCCAACTATGGCAGCCTACACTTACTTCTTCCTCTGAATCAAACATAATGCTTATGTCATCATTCTGCATTAAATATATACATATTGAAATAAACCAAGCATGTTTTAAAATATATTTCAACCCATCAGCAACCATTAGCTAGAATGCAAAAATAGGAAAATAAGGAAAGCTGACTTTTTCTATAGGGACTACAACAAAATACTTAATTTTACCTAGAAATAACTTCATTCAAAATACATGGTATCTATAAGGAGAATGAGTAATAAAAAAATTCTGTAAGGGATATATCTTTATAGACAAGCCAACTAAATATATAAATATGTCATATTTTAACTATTTCTAAATGAACATATAGTAATAAAACAATGCAAGCATCCCAATATGATTGTTGAAATTGACAAAATTGGTTCACATGTCAACAAACACAAAAGAGGTTAAAACAGCTAATGAAAGTCAGGGGGAAAGAAAGAAAGCCATAGGGAAATGGCCTATATTAAATATTAGACAAATAAAGCTATGATATTTCACTGGCACAAGAATGACAACCATGTAAACATGCAAAGTAATATAAGCACGTACCAATGCACAAAAAAATTAGTATTTCCTTACAGAAAAATTGCAAGTCGAAGGAAAAGATGGACACAGTTTACTATAATTCAATGACCACTGACTCATAATACTAGAATACAAATGAGCTATGTAACTAACTGTAAGATTAAAACCTTAAAAATAGAAGGAAAATAGACAAATATGTATGGTTGGCGTGAAAAAGTCCTTTATAAAAGCAGTGAAAGAATAGATCCTCTTGCACAAAATACAAAGGTCTCCATATCTAAGGTATTTAACCCAAATTTTACAGGCAAAAATTAAAATTAAATATGCAGAAATATGGGAAGCAACTATTCAAAAGAAGAGTTCAAACAGTAGGTAGTACAGTGGTGTGAATAATATGCCCAAATGTTAACAGACCTTCAGCTGTGAATGTTGTTTCCCTCTTCTAATTTTATATATATTTGAAAATTTCAGCAATAAACAAGATTAGGAGAAAAAGTGATGAGGCGAAAGGAGAAGAAAAATAATGAGAAAATAAATTGTCATGAGGTTCTGATTAGCAGAGGCAGGCTATTTTTGATTTAAAAATTCACCAAACATTTTTAAAATAGAAGAGAACCAATATAAGAATTAGTGTATAAGTGATGGCCAGGGGATATCTCTGGGAATGGGGAATGCTTAGAGTCTGATTAGAAGTGGCTTTGGTCAAAAGGACAAAGCCAAATAAAAAGAACTTTGGAACAATACTAAAAGCAAAAGCAGTTTCATGAAATATAATGTACTGCTCAATTACACACTCTTAGATTGAATAAAATGTTATAATACAATTGAAAGCTTTTTATTTCCATCTCATGGTTTATGAATAATCACAGAAGTCTACAATTAAATTACCACATCGGTATTCAGTTCTGGATAATAGATTGATAATGTCAATACATATGAAATCAAGAGAATTTAAGAGGGAGAAAATTGTGGTTTTGATATGGAACATGTATCAGCAGACAAAGAGAAGTGAGAATCAAGAACCTATTGTTTGTATCCTGCCTTAAAGTGTCACTGGATTTGAGGTTTGAATAGAGGAAAATTATTTATAAATAGACTACTATGTGCCTCTGATGTGTAGAGGCATCAACACAATGAACAGATAAGGATTTCCTCACCTTGATGAGCTTTCCAGCTCCTGAAGAGTTAGAGTAGCAAACAGGCACTGATGATACAATGGAATAAGTGTCGGGATGGAGACATGTAGAGAGCTTCAAGAGCACATAAGGAACATTTATTTCAGCAGGGGTCGGGAAAAGCCCTCTGAAAGAATCTACTTTCAATATGAGACCTGAAAGAGGGTAAAAGTTTAGAACAATGAAGAAGAGTTATGAGCAGAGGGGAAATGCATATGCTCAGAGGCAATAGGAAGCACAGATTTCTGCTGGAACACAGAATATGAAGCAAAAGTGATGAAGAAAAACAGCTGGAAGAGTTTACCTATGTCAAGAAGTTTGAGCTTCTTAGAGTAATGCAAAAACCATTTTAACAAGAATGAAAAGGGGTGATAGATAATCAAGTTCCACAGTTTAAAAACAGGAAGAGAGTCAGTAGGTTCATCTAGCAATTCCATACAATGAGATAAGACTGTCCCCTAGGACAGTATATGATTCTGGAGGATAGAGAAAGCTCAACACATTTTAGAGCTATTTAGGAGTCAGAGTCTTAAGAAACAGTGATCAAATATTGAGAGAGTAGATCCTTTTAGTTTCTGTGGTATCTCGGCCATCAAATTTACCAGCATAAAGTTTTATAGCACGCCCTTGTTATCCTTTTGCTATCTGTAGAATCTGTAGTGAAAGCAGCTCTCCTCACACAATGATTTGGATTTACTCTTTTTGTTCCTGATGATTCCAACAAGAGGTTCATCAATAGAATTGATCTCAAAGAATGAGCATTTAGTTTCACTGATTTCTTTTCTACTTTCTTTCTATGTCATTGATTTCCAGTTTGATCCTTATTTATAAATTTGCTCCTCAGTTTGGTTTTACTTCCTCTTCTTTTTCTAGCTTCTTTACTGTTTTCTGATTTCTACATTAAATTTACATTTAAACTTTCTTTGTTGACACCAAAACATCATTTAGTCTAGGGCTATTTCTTCTCCACTTCTGAGTACTCTACACAATGCTGCACGACTTAGCTCTGTTTCTTATTCTGGTCACTGTGAAGAGAAACTATTCCTGGCATCAGGTGAGCACTGAGGACTGTTCTCTCCCAATCCTTCCGAGTTGGTCCTTCCACAGCCTCCTCTGTTTCCCTAACCAGCTGAAGACTTGACAGGAACCCTCTTCAGATCTCTAGAGTCCTCTATCTGCATGGCTCTCTCCTCTCCCTTAATTCTACCCTGCATTCTCTGGCTTCCTCTATGTGGATAGTGGAACTGATATTTCAACTGGTTTGACCACATCCTAGCAAGCCCTGTGTAGATGCGATCCTCATTTTAAAGAGGGTGGATATGTATTATTCCTATTCCCGTAAATTCTCAGATAAAAATCTAGAAAAACAAAATATCCTAGTTTTCTCTTGAGTCACTTTTTGTGACCATAAGGGTGTGTCATTTGCAGAATGCAAGGAGGATAGTAAACACCCATATCTGATGAAACTTCTACTAGTTAAGATGTTGAACAAGACCCAAAATTCCTTCCAAATGTATTAATAAGTGACTTTATGCATAATGCTGAAGAAGTAACTATTAAAATAGAATGGGAGAAAAAATATCTTGGCAAAAGACATAAAGGACAAGTGTTATTTCCTCGTGTATTCATGTTAAAATGAATGGCCAAATAACAGAAATGGAAAAGGAGGATGATTGTTTTGTTAGCAGTGTAGGGGAAGCAAAAGGGATAATATAACTGATATTTCACAATGTTTTCACACTTAAGGCGGCATCTCAGAAAGGCCAACGGCTTCAATTTGAGGTCATTCTCTCCATCCCCACTGGGCAGAGTATATGCAACATTAATTACAGTCATAGAGGGAGAATTTTCTATAATGCCTTCAACTCACGTTCTTTCTCAGAGATAGCTGAAAACAAAGACCTGACAAGAGCAGCTGTTTCTCAAGATGTAAAGCCTATATGGAACGTGCACAACCCATGTGTGGCCCTTCTTCCTATTAGATACAGCTGAGAATGGAAGCGAGAGCAAGTCGATAGCCACAGACCTTTGAGTTTCACTCATTTCCTATGTGGATCATTCCTTCACAGGAACCCTGAATAAGGCACACCAGCAACCATGCTAAGAAAGGATTCAAACCAGTGAATTCCCAAGTGAAATCACATATGCATGAATAGAGTGAAAATTGTGAGCACTACCAGGCCTCGCTTCTTCATGTTCCTTTCCTTTCCTTGCTGGGCAAAGGGCTGAATATTGTGCCTCCCAACTCACAGGACTACAGAGAGGGAAGGACCAGCATCACTGAGGTCTCCCTGATCCTTCTTGTCAAGCTACATATTTGAAGTCCCAAACTTGAAAGAAAAATACACAGAATGCAAAAACCTAAATCTATCTTTTTAATCACTGCTTTCAATCTCTCCTTCTTTGTCAAAAACATTAGGATCATTGAGCATTTCTGTGCTTAACAGGAGGAATAGCAAAAGTCTGAGGCTATGGGAGACTGCAGGATTCCAATTAACTCTGCCACTTAACTTTGATTGCTGTGTTACTCTGGATGAACTCACTGTTTATTAGTAAATAGGGGTGAAGATCTCAAAGATTAATGATGGCACTGATTGTAGCTACACAATGAGATCCAGATGTTTGTATACTTACTGCTTCCCCTCCTTGACCCTCTTTCCGGCAATTACTTGAGAGAAAATGCAAATATGGCATTCAGGAAACTTGACACAAGACCAAACTACCGAGATGGCTAAGGACTAAACTTTGAATAACACTTTGTCTTCTATTCACACATTCATATGTTATAAAACATCATAACAAAAATACTAAAATAGAGAAAAAAGCCATACTTGAAAGTGGGAAGAGAAAAAAAATGGACACATTGAACATATAGAATTATTTGATATCAAAGTCAAATCTTGTTGAGAAACTCACACTCAACCCAAAAGCAAGCTCACACATCACAAAATCATTCACAAAAATTAATCCTTTCTGAGGGCCCTTCACGAAAAATACAAACTGGATAATCAGTTTTAGGCCGATCTTACCAGCCAGTCACCTCTTCTTCAATACAGACAGTTCATACATCACTTCCATTTCTCTTAATGAATTTCCTGCCTAAAACAGAGTTTTGATTGGAGAATCTCAGAAATAATCTAGCCGACTTAGAATTGCAAACAAATTTTATTGCATCTGATTAAAGTTCCTACAAAACTGTCAGGTAAAGGCCAATTACAATGCAGATTTCAGAGTAAGCTCTAAGGAAAAAGAGAAAGAACGTTCCCTACTACTCACCAAACCGGGTTCCTATCTTCTTCCCACATATCTGGTCCTCTTGAAGTTAAGCACGACTGTGTGATTAATTCTGGTAAATAGACTGTAAGAGGAAGGGAACAGAAGGGACATAAGGACTTCACTTGCACATTCAGGCAGTGAGAAGGTTGTTCCTTCCTCTGTGTCTGCCCTCAGGAAAAGTGGAGGCCATGTATTGTGAAGGCAAAATTACAAGATGCTACCTGCTTAGACTCTTGAGTCACACACTGCTTGGGAGGAAGCTTCCCAAGTGAATCTCTAGAACTGCAACAGACTTTATGCAAATGAAAAAAATAAGCCACTGAGATGCACAGGAAATTTCTCAATTATTATTGTTAGAGCAGCACTGTCTGTATTAGTTACTTTTCTAGAGACAATGGTTTGCAAGAGAACAGATTTAATAACGGACAAGTGCCAGTTACAACATTCACACACAACCCAAATGCAGAAAGAGTGCCGAATGTCTACCTGTGCACCGGAGACCCAAAAGATCCAATCAAGGGTGGGGAGAACGTGGCACCATCCCACGTACATCCACGTCTGCACTAAAAATCTGAAGAAATCTATACTGCAACCAAGATACAACGCTCACAGCAGAGATGATGACCAGAGCTCACCTGAAGCCAACAGCAGCCACCCCGACAACAGCAAGACCCCGAGCTCCTTCTGGGACGAGAACAGCCAAGCGTTCCCTTCGGGAGAACCAGCCACAACAGAGCTTCTCATGGGAAACAGCCAGCCCCCATCTTCTGCTCCCGTTCCCTTTATAGTGTGTTGACAACAACCTCCAGGTGGATTTTCTACGCCCAGAACTGCATCAACTCAGTTCAGCTGGGTGTTGCTGCTCAAGCTGCCCACAATAAGTCTACCACATTGTCTATATTATCATAACAAGGAGGATTAAGATGCTCCTAATGTAAAGATATTTAATATATTAGAGGTGCTTTCATAAAATTAATCATTAGGCTAATAGGTCACTAAGTTGATCTAATAATTTATCTAAACTCTAGTTTATATATGTATATATAACTGAACCTAATAACTCAACCATTTTGATACTCCTAATCCAAACCAAGTCTCTAAATTTATAAAATTTATTTACCTTGTCTGAAACTTCATTTGAGGGTCTATAATGTGGAATTACTGGCATCATATATCAAATCATTTTACTCACAAAAGAAAGGAAAAACACATGATACTCTAATTTTAGACATATGTGTCTTGCTCTAGACTCACAAATCTACTTGGCCACTTCACAAACATGTACACGTGCAGGCACATAAGTACAGAAACAGATGTACCATCCACTCTCTGCCAGAGCTCTGCTAAATAAATGAAAAGAACACAGTTGAAAAAGAAATGATCACTACTTTCCATGAGGAAGTGAAGAATAAAATCACAGAACACTTAAGATAGAATGTAGTAAGATCTGTGATCCAGGTTATAACGGGAGCTCAGTGGAAATAGAAACTAATTCCACCCAAAGGAACATGAAAATGTCCTTACAGAAGACATGACACAAGCTGAGTCATAAAAAATAACAATTTTCCAGGTAGACAAAAGGTAGAAGTGTATTAGGGCACAGCACATACAAAGATATCAAGCCACAGAAGAACTCACCACATACAGTATTTAGAGTCTGGCTGAAATAGCATGCTTGTAAGAGAATTGTGGGCTGCTACTCACATAGAGGAGGTCAGAGGAGACTCACGAGGCACATGTGCAGCCAAGTTCTTTCAGTTATCTGTTATTTCACAAGAAGCCATAACAAACTCAGGGGTTTAAAACAACAGTTGATTACTAACTGTCCTGCTTTTTGAGCCGACTGGGCTCAGCTCCGTGGTTCTTTCTTGAGGTCTACAATGTTGTAGTCAGATATTGGCTGGACCCGCAGTCCATAGGAAAGCTCGATCATTTGCGCTGGAGGTTCAAGTCTACTCAGTCACACTGCTGAACACTGATGTCAAAAGCACAACTGGAACTGTCAACTGCAGCATACACGTGTGGCGCCTCCACATGGCTTGGACTTAGAGTATGGTGGCTGGGTTATACCAGGGATTGTTCTAAGAGTAAGTGGTCCAAGAAAGGATTAATTACAAATGCAGTTTCTTTTTATTTTAAAAACCATAAACAAATTTCTTCTAATGGACAAAAATCTTCGTTTTTAAGGAAATAAACAATAAACACTGCATATCTCCAGAGTTCAATGATCTTTTGTATAATCAAAAAAAAAGTAGGTGGGTATTTTCTTTCCTTTTAGCACACAGAAAATTTCTTACCAAATTTTTCAATATTCTATCACCTGGCAGGAATTAAATTTAATAAATCTGTCTCTATTAGAAAATCAGGAGATTTTATAAATTATTATTAGTGTGTCACTCAAGATTAAAAACACCCATTTTCTACAAAGAAGTTTCATACTATCTGCTGTTTTTCACAGCCATATTTAACCACATAATTAGTTTACATTTTGATCATCCACCAAAGTGGCTTTAGCCATTTCAGGTGAGCCCTCACTTGAATTTCCCAGACAGTAATGAACTGAGATCAATAATTGCCATAAACATCTACTCAGAAGACCTAGAAATCTCCACTCAGCAAATGGTGAGCTACTTACAAGAATAGAAAACTCAAAAATAGAACTACACATTTACAGTCAATTTATTTCTGCAAGAATACACAAAGGGAAGATAGTCTCTTCAATAACTGGTGCTAGAACTCATCTACATGAAGAATAATGAAATTAGACCCTCATCTCTGACCATATACAAAAATCAACTCAAAATAGATTAAAAATTTAAATGTTAAAACCTGAAACCAAAAAGCAAAAAAAAACACTAGAAGAAAACATAAGGGAAAGTATCCATGATATTGGCACTAGAAGAAAACTACAGATCAATATCCCTGATGAATATTGATACAAAAGTCCACAACAAAATACTAACAAACTGAATCTAACAACATGTTAAAAGGATTATACACCAGTAGGATTTATGCATGGAACACAAGAATAGTTCAACATATGAAAATCGATCAGTGTTATCTACCACATTAACAGAATGAAACACAAAAACCACACAATTATTTCTAATGGTGCAGTAAAAGAATTTAATAAGATTCAGAATATTTTTCATAATAAAAGACCCTCAACAAACTAGGAATTGAAGGAAATTACCTCAACATAAAAAAGCTGTATACAAAAAGGGCACAGCTAACATCATACTCAATGGAGGAACACTGGAAGACTTTAAGATCAAGATAAGGATGCCCACTGTTATGGTTTATGGTTAGATGTCTCCTCAGACCCTCTGTGGTCATGGGCAGGGCTTTTGAAAGGCAGTTGGATTGTGGGGGCAGTATAGCTGGCTTGCTGTTAGGAGGCAGGGTCTGATCAGAAGACCTTCCTTCCCCACCTTCTCCCTTTGCTCTCTCTGCTTCCCAGCCACCATGACATGAGCAGCTTTCCTTCCCCATGTCCTTCCTGGATTGGAGCCAGCTGACTATGAATGGAAACCTCTATAGACTATGAGCCGAAACAAACCTTTCCTCCTTTAAATTGTGGGTGTCAGGTATTATGTGCTAGCAACAAAAAAGTGACTAGGACACCTACTGTGGCCACTCCTATTCAACATAATATTGAGAGTCCTAGCCAGAGCAATTGGGCAAGTATAAAAAATAAAAGGCATCCACGTCACAAAGCAATAAGTACCTGTGTTCACAAGTGATATGATCTTTTATACACAAAACCTGTATTCTATTATGCCACTTTGATTCCAACGAGCTTCTCTTTTCTAGATTGTGTACTCAGTCACTACAGTTCCAAATGTGAACAATTTGTGTTTTGTTTTGTTTTTTATCACAAATGGTTTCTCTATTTGCCTTCAACGTCATTCTTTTCTTGCTGCCTTTTTGATCCTCCAGAAAACACACACTAAAGAAATAGAGATAACAAGTAAACTAGCAAAGTACAAAAGTGTCCTTTCCTTCCCATGGCTGTAACAGAATTAACATCAATCTCATTAAAAACTGATAAATACTTGATAGCTATTACTCTTATTTAAAAAAATACAGAAGACATGCAACCACTCCAAATGTAAATGAATCCCACTGGGAGGTCCCTCACCACCAGACCAGCCTTCCTGTCCAGCTCTGTCTCTATCAGACTGCACTTAAGGTCAAAGTCCCCAAGCATGTCTGAAGTAATATCACATCTTTGTTTTTGCTTTCTTCTGTCTGAAGTTTCTCTCCCCCTTTCTCTTCCTTCTAAACTTTTTCTACTCTTCCTTTGTGACTGAGCTCATATTCTGCCTTGTATTTCAAGAGTTCCCTGCCTCTCAGCAATATTTTTAATATATCCTTATTATAACACTTATGCCTATTTCCCTATAATTAACCACCTAAAGTTGGCCTCTCCTCATAAGCTATGCAACTTTCAAAGACAGGAAATGCGTAGGCATCTTTGCATGCCTTACAACCAGAATAATTCCCGGCATATGTAAGGTCTTCAATAAGTGTGGTTGAACTGATGAATTAAATAATAATACTATCTAGCATTTATTGAATACTATATTCATTCAGTATGCTGAGAGTTTTTTTGTTTTTGTTTTTGGTTTTGGTGCTGGTAATATACTGAGAGTTTTTGTTTTTCTAAAATCTTGTTTTTCAAAAATCCCTGTGAGTTGTGAAGTATGCTCATTTTTATGGATTAGTAAACTGAGATTCACAAGGGTTAAGTAACTTTCTCGAGATTGCAAAACTCAAGTTGTAGAGCTGTTACTTCATTCAAGTTCCCCATCACTCCAAAACCCACCCATTTAATCACTATGCATGTACATGTGCATACATGTGTAAGTACCCATATACGTATACATGTTGTCTATGGCAAAGACAGTTGAGTGTCACAATGAAAAACACATGGCCTACAGAGTCTAATACATTTACTATTTAGCACTTTGAAAAAGGAAAGATTACCAAAATCCTGATCTGGAGAAAAAAGTGGACAGAACCAGAGAGACTAATTAGGATACTGCGAAGTAAGCATGGCTTAGAATCATTTCTAGATGCAGTGGTTTACAACAAGAATAGAAAAATAAGTTAATTGAAGAGATCAGTACCCAAAATACAGTAAAATTAAAGTAATGAGGAACAAAACAAAGCATTTACAAACTGATAATTCATAGTATCAACAGCCAATTGAAAATTTAAGTGTATTAGTAACATTTTGTCACTGGGACAAAGCACCTGAGACCCACAATTTAAAGGAGGAGAGTTTTACTTTAGCTCACAGTTTGAGAGGCTTCACCCCATGGTTGGCTGGCTCTAAGGCAGGAATATCTCATTGTCATGGTGGAAGGGAATGGCAAAGCATAGCTGCTTGCCCCATGGTGTTCAGAAGCAGAGCAACGGGCAAGTGTGCCTGCGAGAGTTATACCCTCCAATGGGTGACACCCAGCAACCCACCTCCTCCAAATGGGCCTCACCTCACAAAGGCAGATTCAGCCATGATCACCTGTGGTTCAATCCACCTATGTGTATAGTGCCCCCATGATCCAATCACTTCTCTGGGAGATTCTTACTCCAGTCATATGATTCTACTGAGCACTCTCGACATGATGAGTTTCAGGTTGCAGCAAGAAATGCAAGTAGAACCTAGACTAGAGGCTAACCATTTCACTTTAAGTGAAGAGAGTCATCAATATGCAGTAGGCTGATGAAAGTTACGCACAAGCTCTCCAGGACAAAGAATAGAGAAAGAGAAAGACAACAGGACAGGGCTAAGATGACAACGAAGATCTACATTTAATGAACAGATATGACATTTCCAGTTATTCAAACAATGCAATTATTACTAAATATAAAATTATCCCTTGTATAATTTCCTAATATTGTAAAAGCATTCTCATTTTATACACTGTTTTCAAACATCTTTACTGAATGTTTAGCAGGTGCAAAGCATTGTGCCATATGGTAGAGTAGAACAGGAAACAACTTGGTTTCATTGATCAAAAGCCTTTTATATGCTTGTAATCCCAGCACTCTGGGTGGCTGAGGCACAAAGATTGCAAGGTCTTTGAGGTCAACCTAGGTAACTTAGCAAGACTCTGCCTCAAAATTAAAACACACACACACACACACACACACACACACACACACACACACACACACATAATAGGAGGTTGGGGATGTAGTTCAGTGTGAAGGCCCTGGACTCAATCCCAATACCACAAAAAAGTTTGTAACTTAATGCAGAAGGGCATGAAAGTGAAAAGAACCACGAAGTTAAATGACAAGTTTTGGAAGAATGAGGAGGGATGATCTGAGAACTAAGCAACCTCAGGGTTATACATTGCAATAAAAATGTTACATGCATAATGAACGTGGGACATTTTTAAATTTCATTTTATTGCTCTATTGTAGTTATAAAGAGCATTGCCAGGTTCAGAGGGATGTAAGTGATAGTTCTTAAATCTTACTCATCCATTGTCCACAGCAAACATTGGAGGCATTAAATATTTCTAAAGAGGTACCACAGGAGCATCAATACTCTTGCTTTAACTTGTGATTACCCCACTGACTCTACAATATGCCCTTTGAGTCACTTTTCCTATGTGGCTCTATTTGACAAAAAATACTAGCCATTGTACTACTTATACATAGAGAAAAGTAAATTTATCAATAAATTCTGCCACACAGATTCCTTCTTGTCTATCAAAAAATCAGGGCCTTAAAGGCATCAAAGCTCACCCTAGCTGTGCTCTTTCTGCATGGTGATGGCAGAAGTATAACACAATCAGGAAAGCATTTTTCTCTAGAACTGGCTTTTAATAATATTTTATAATGTAAATAACAAAAGTGACTTACACTAACTATGGGCCTCGGAACCCTCATGGGGACTTTGCATTTTACTGGCCTACCTCTCTAAGAATACTCAAGGGTGAGAAAGAAACGTGCTAAGGCAAAATCCGCACTTCTTAGAAAGTGTGTAAGGCAAAAACATGCAAAACCCTCTGTTCTTAGACAAATCCCCTGATCAAAAAATTTTGATAAATCAGTTAAGAAAAATCTCTGCTGTTGAAGAGACCATACTCTGGGGAAGATTTCACAGATGATAAAGTTAGCAGTCACAGTGACTGAAAGGGGATATTATACTTTAAAATGTAGTGCTGTTGGGACAGATGTGGTTAGGAGAAGAAAACTGAGACTACACTGCATATATCTAGAAATACTAAAATAGAAATAAGAATGCCTACTTTGCCATATTTTCCTAGGATTTAGTATATTTACCCGTTTTTGGCTAGGCAGGGAAGAAAGGTTTGTGTTGAAAATATCCCTCTTGTCAACAGGTTTAAAAGTGATCAACAGTTAGATGAACTATCATAAGCTCATGGGGTTTTATTCCATTCAATTATTTACTGCCCACTGAAGGTCCCTTTTCCCCATCCAACAGGAAATTGCCTTTCTTAGAAATGGAAAACATCCATCAATCTCACAATACGAGTTTTATTATACACATAAAAATTCATATACTACCCCCAGCCAATGTTTCACAGGTCACATCATCCTAAGTGGAGTTTGAAAATTAAGAAGGTCCTGGAAGAGTATCTGTGTAATAAAAACCTTAAGGTACCTTTGTAAATTCACAAGCTATATAAAAATCAGCATTACCTATGGAATCCAGGCACAAGCGTAGCTTGGTTTTCCAATTCCTTTAAGAAAGACTAACCATTAATAAAATTCTTATAGTGATTCATATCTGCAACTATTTTGGGTAATTATTTTTATAATTTCATATTATGCTACTCACACTACTTTTAAAACTAAAACCACCATTGGTAGCACTATGTAAATATTTAGCAGGGGCCACCTACTTTTGACATTTCCATCAGAATGGAATTTTTCATTGTAAATGCTGACTATCTAACCACTATTTTAAATAAATCCCGTCAAATTCATCTTTGAAGCCTCAGCTTTACACTGACTCTATAATGTCCAATCTTAGATATCAATATTTAATGCTAATATTTCTTCTATTTGTATAAGCACAAAATCTGTTTCTTCATTCTTAGAACCCATGCCATTAACTTTATTAAGTAACTAGACAATCTTTTTTTGCTATTCTACTGTATCTTCTTTATTTGTGTGAGTTACATTCTCAATTCTATTATATAAAATTGAACTAAATGCCATTGTCAAAAGCAGATATATTTTCTCTTCTCCTTAGCAATTCATAGGCCCTAAAATACCATCTGTTTTATCATGATTCCCTGGCTTTATATTTAGGGTTACGGTTATTTCTCAATAGAGAAATAATAAATTATTTTATTAATGGCAAAAATAAATTGTTGTGAAATATAAAACTGAGCTAATATATTCATATTTAATATAAATTTCAGGAGTTCTGAATATTTTCTGAAGAAAATTTTAAGAGCACTAGAATTAACACAGAAGTATTTATAAAACTGTATATATGAGATGGATGGCAAAAGAATACAAAGACAACATATAATTGTATTTTTCTGTGCATAGGACTTCGTGTTCATCTTAAACATGCCATATACAAAAATGAAACAAGCAACAACCCAGCAAAACTTTTTCAAAATACTCGATAAGAAAATATTTTTTACTAAATATACAAAATACTTTCAAAAATTCAAATGGCCTATCATTTTTTGTTGTTGTTCTTTTTAAATTTTATTGGTACATTTTAGATATATATAATGATAACATTCATAAGGAATTTGTACCTATATATCTTGCTTTTTTTCCCATTCCGTCTCTCTGCCTTCAATCCCTCCTCCTCTCCTTATTTACAAAAGCTTAGTTACCATTTTTTCCCTTGATAACTAGATTTACTGTCTTCAAATAGCAACTTAAAATGGACCAACTACTTAACTGTTCTACCTTACAGAATATCTTATCCTTTAATTTACCTGTACCAGATACATTCCACGTCTTCATCAAATGGACAGGTTTGGAAAATAGAAGAACTTCTGAGTTCGGTGAGGAGACAAGGGACTTACTGGGTACTTAACCTGAAAGTTGATTTGGTGAATGAGGCAAAGCTTTTATTCAAAGATTGAACTACACATTAACAACCTATAATTATCATAATGTACTTTTGAAGTCCTAGAGTGCAAATGCTGCTCCAAGGGTAATAACTGAGGTTCACATTATTGCTACAGAAACAAAACATCGCAAAGGAAATAGGGAAACAACACTCCATAATCCAACCAAAACAACATCAAACTTCATTTGACACACCCTAAGAGTCAAGCAGGCAACAAAGCAACCTTGATTTAACTCTCTCAGTGAAGATCAAAGAAGTATCACAAAAGAAAGCCATGCAATTCTCCACTTTCAACAAACAGAACTGTGCAAAATCTGAGTTTCCATACTGCAATGGGTGGCTCGTGCATATAGTAAATATATCACCAAGATTGTTAGATTTTTGCCTTACAAGAATTTAGGAAAACCTTTTGTGATTGCATTTTCTTTTGTTTGATATTTTTATTATTTTGATTGTATATATTTATGGGGTATAGTACGAAAATTTGATACATGTATACAACGCATAAGGATAAAATCAGTGTAGTTAGCATTTCCATGTGATTATATTTTATTCTATTTAGGAAAACTAATAACTACTTGCTTGTGTGGATAAACCAAAAATTCAATTTGTGTTTAGGGCTGGTTAGCTTTACTAAGCCAGAAGACAATCCGCGGGAGAAACCATCTGAATAAACATTCCATATTATTTTAGAGGCTATAGTAAGGAACCGGACTAAAAACCACCTTATTCACCCACCAGCCTCAATATCTGAAGTTCTCTTAATATAAAATGATTTCTTATTATCGTTCTCTATCCGTATCTTCTTAAAAAATGCAAGTATTCCTGGAGAAGGGCGTGTACTCTGGGTTGCAATTCCCGTATGTAATGTCTTTCCATGAATTAAGAGTGTTCTGTTGGGTAAATACTGCTCCACTGGAGTGAGGCTGTGGCCCTTGGTTCAATTTCAGCCCTTAAGAGTCCCCACTGGCTGCAGTGAGTGTATATAGCAGTACTAGATTGCCTGCTGGTGCTCGGTAAACCCAGCTCTTCTTTCTTTGGAAGCCTCCACGTTGTTGTTGATGCTAGTGAAAATCAATCTCTTCCTTACCCCAGGCAAAAGCTTCTTGAGAGACTCCAAAATGAAATTTCACCAATGTTCTATTAACAATCCAGGGGAAAGAACCAGGTTTTAGGTTGAACCTGCCTACTACCTCCAGGACACTTGGTCCAACTAAGTCTCTTATCCCTGACACCCCTGAGAGCTGTCCCTAAGAGAAAACCCTTTAAGTCACCTATCCACCTCTGCTGAAAATTTTCATCAAAAACTTTTACTTATGCAGCTTTGACTATGGTAGGCTGGCACTAGCTCATGCAGATTTGCTAGACCCAGTTGTGCGCATCTCCTCCTAACTCCACATTCAGGAATGTTATAGTGGTACTTTGAAATCAGCAATACCATGGAAATCAGCAAAAATTATAAAGCTGGTGGTACACTCCTGTATTCCCAGAATCTGAAAGGCTGAGGCAGGATGATAGCAAGTTTGAGCCCAAGCTGGGGAAATTATCAATTTAGTGAGACTCCATTTCAAAATTTAAAAAGGGCTAAAGATGTAGCTCAGGGCATAGGCCCTGGGTTCAATCCTTAGTACCACAAAATTAATTAAAAGAGCCAATTCTTAAACAATAACCATCACACAATTGCTGCAATTCAAATATTTTTAAAGATTCTCCCACCTTCTCACAAATGTAGTTTATTTTCATTTTATCGTGAAACTTCTCAAGTGGAAGTAGGTCACTTTATCATATTCCTGTAACATATTTCTTTCAGGTAGCCCTTCAAAGCAGTATATTGAAGGAAGACTTTTCCTTTATAGAATTGTAACATCCAATGTATATCTTTACCATGATTTCCCTTCCCACATTAAGTTATAAGACTGCCTACTTTCCTGAAAGCTACTTAAGGGAAAGAGCCACGTTAAACTAATATTTGCACATCCCCTAGATTGTTCTTGCTTCCAATTGCTACTGAAAACCATCAGTTATGTCCTCGTGGAGAAATAATTCTTTCAAATTTATATAATCTGGCTCTACTTCCTCTGCATATTCTCCTTGCAGTCACTACTACGTGTTGAGTAGATCCCCCACATTCACTGAGAACTTACAGTCCTTTCAAGCCTAAGCCCTGCCCTCATATTGGTCAACTTAACATCCTTGATGTCGTCTCATACAATTTTTATCCATAAAGATTCAATATTTTTCAACCCCATTTTACTTCATTTACTATGTCCCAAGACCATATGTCGGACCTTCATTCCCCCAAGAAGTTTTCCATTTGAAATATACCAAACTACAAGTTCCTTCTGGTTGAAACAGCATCTATTCTTCTGCTACACTTTCTGTTTAGCTTTGCCAGATGACCAAGAATATATCCTTTATTCTTTCTTTTTTCCCAGGTCACCACACTCTTTCAGATTCACATATTTCCCTGTCAAACTTAAGTTCCATGAAGAATCATTTCAATTACTTCCTTGTCAGGGCTTCAGCTCACTCTACCTGTTATCCCTCCATGGCGTTGACCTTGACATTAGTCACTATCTAAATATATGAGCAGCCACTTTCTCCCCTTTTACATCTGGCCTGCCGAGTCCACTGAGAGAAACACAAAGAAGATACTGTACAGATAGGTCTGGGGACAGTCATGGTCTCAAAGCACAGGTAGTTTCCAAGTGGCACTCAGTAATCTTTCTGTAATTCACTAGTATGTTATTGCTTTCATTTTTAAAATGTGATAAAATATGCCTAATGTTTATCATTTTAATCATCTGTAAGTGTCTTGCTTTAATTTCTACAGAAGTTTTTTCCAAATATTTATCATTATCCTTGAAACCCTTACACTACTCTCATCCTTTCTGAGGAAACAAACTTTTCTCTTGATTCATTGTTAAAAACTAAGGCTTCCCAACATTTGTAGAGCCCAAGCAAGAGTACCAATGGAAGTGTTCAGCTATAGCCTATGTCCCATCTCATCTTCTTCTGCCTGGCTCCTTCCTTCCCACACCATGAGGAGCTTCCCTAACAAACCTATGGATGCCCCAAACCCATATGTCTAAGTTCTATCCACAACCCCAAATAAATGTCTTTTGACCACCGCTCAGAGCTAAGCATGCAAACACCAGCATTGTAGTCTTCTGTGAGGAAGACAGATCTCGGAAAGAAAACTATGCAGGCTGTGAAAGTGGGCCAACGTCATTAGAGAAAATTCTTCAGTCACAAATACCTCGAGTGTGGTTTAGGAGAGGACACTCAGTCTCTGTGTGGTTGTATCCTATCAGCTCCATGGACTTCTGACCTGATCAAAAAGACGTAGCCATGGGGACAGCTTTCAGAGGTACTCCAAGCACAGAGCCAACCAGCAAAAGTTCCTCTTCCCTAGATTCTCTTTATTTCTTTATCCTCTACCACATGCATCCTCTACTCCAGTGATATCCAAAAAAAAAAAAAAAAAAAAAAAAAAAAAAAAAAAAAAAAAAAAAAAAAAAAACCTATTTCCAAAATAGGCCATGGTCTTACAGCTCTGTGCCATTGACCATTCCCTTCTTCCTGTCTGGCAGTTCATTTCCCTATTCTTTAGCCTGTTAAACTAACTATTTTCAGATTTAGTTTACCCCATAATCCTGCAAGATACAACCCAAAACACCATAGTGCCAAATGTTGAAATCCCTGAAGTCTTAAATTCCCCAAAACACAATTCCTAAGATCATTACACTAAGTATTTAAATCCTGAAAACTGAAATTTCAAAAACTACAATTCTTATGAAAAAAGAAAAGGCCAGATAAGTAGAAAGCCAAATTCCAGGGAAGGGATTGGCCACGTGACTCAGCAACAATGAAACTTCAGTCAAAAATATGTTATCCGTTTGCATTGGCCTTCCTTCCAGATGATGAAATTCCAGTTTTTAATAAATTAGCACCACAGCTGCCTGAAGAACTTGGCCAAGTTACTGACTGGTTCTAAACTAATTATGTGCGTAGCAGAATAAGAAGACATTTACATAATGGTATTGCTGTTTGATCTCCAATATTTTTCCACCAAAGGTGTGGTCTACATATGAATGCATGTGGAATGGGTTTCTGAGTACCCAAAACAACACAGAGATATAACACAAAAGATGAACAATTTAATAGGGAATGTTCATGCGAACGTGTGCAGAGTCATAGAAGAATTTCCAAGAGAACAGCACCAGTAGAAAATAAATGTGGACATATTCTCCGAGGAAAGCCATACACTAAAAGATGTAAATAAAGTCTAAATGAATGCCTTAACATTTAAAATGACGTTTTGAAAATGCATTTAAAAGGCCATCCACATTTTAAAACATAAATAAATGTCTTCTAGAGAATTTTTAAATTATTTTTTCAGAGTTATCCATTCAGGATATTTTAGCTTTGAGGATTTCAGATTTTAAGGATTTTAGACTTCCTGGGTTTTAAATCTCTTGAGATTTTAACAGGATTATGGCATCCAAGACTCTGTCTTTCAGGATTACAGTCCAAACCAAGTTTACTCGCCATTTCCTCTGAGAGGTCTGAGTTTACTGTACCTTTCCTATGCTCTGTACTTCTATGACACTTCATTCATTACTCTATTACTATACAGATGACATTGCTGTGGCATGCTCACATCTGTCTCTACAACTACACTGCAAACTCTTCAAGGGAGTAGACTGCTCCATCTATTCCTTTGTTGATTTACTCACCAGTTCTAGAACTTTTTCCCTAATTATTTAATGGGTATTGGGACTATGAACTTGAATAACAAAGTAGTAAAAAACAAACACTGGCTGAATAATTAATGATTATTTATTCTTTATATTTCTGTAATATTTTAAAGTAAAATATGACTTTCTATTCTATTTCTTAAAACTAAGAAATTCTTGTATCCAGTTTTTTTAAACAAATCCCAATAATGGAATAAAGGTTACTTTCTTCTCTATTCAATAGGAGCAACTCTTACATCGATTAGACAAAAAAGTCACTCTAGAGTACGGTCTAAAATTTTGAGTTCCTCAAAAGTGGACCCCAATCTGGACAAGGGGTTTATTCTAAAAGTAATCCCAGAAAGCATTATAAAGGAGTAAAAATGAGATTAAAAAGGAGAAAAGCTAAGAAAAGTTTTGCTCATAAAGTTGTTCTTGCAATAGCTATGTCCACCAAGAGTGTCTGCTACATTACCTCTCTGCATGTTCAAAGAGAAACAAGAAAATAACTTCTGAGAGGAAATTAATTAGGAAAAAAGTCTCAAACATGACTCGGTCTCATGTTCTGCCCTTCAGATCCCTCTACATCAGCAACTCCAAGTTACTCTACTTTACAACTCGGTCTTCAAAACTTTTCAACATTCCCGTTTTTAGTATATTCACACACCATTACTTATGTTAGAGAAAAACTAAGCAATGAGCCCTTCTAATCTGCTATGTCAAATGAAATGTATAAGGTTAAATAAGGTCTGTTTCAGACTCTGCACCTTAAGGTTAAACGTATGGTAAACCTTGGATATTTACCAAAGTCCCAAACCTTTTATTTTCAAATACCACCTTGGAATACTATTCACCCAACAAAATACATGCACAACAAGAAGGAAACTGAAAGGAATTGCTAGCCCCACTTGTTAGATAAGTGATCGAAATTCAATTTTATGCAGCAGCAAAACCAGCGTTTCTCAGTTTCACAAACGTGTGAGGAGAGTAGAAAATTGTCAACGTTAAAACTGCTAATGCCATGTATATCAGCTTTTCTTGTACAAAATTGTTCCAAAATGCACTGTAATGTAACAAAGGGCATTTGTTTCTTGCACATATGTTTGTAAGTCAGTTAAAGTTCAACCAACCTGGACTGTGCTCAGACTTGTTTCTAAACTGAACATTGGGTTCGAATGTGTTTTCCATGAGTATGGTCTTTCTTGGACCAGAGAGCTAGCTGAAACATATATAATTCATGGCAGAGGCACAAACAAAAGGCAATCCCAACAGCACGGGAACATTTCAAATCTCCGTTCATATCACATTCACAAATATCCCACAGCAAGTCACATGGCCAAACTCAACATGAAAGGGACAGGGCAATATGCAATCTTCAGAATGATTATTTGCTGAACAATAATCTGCTACACAAAATCAAGAGTAGTCTCATGGCAAACTCTTCCTAGAAACAGAAACTTTAAGCAAGCCCCTTAAGAACGTATCACAATCAGATTGCACATGCTCCCCTACTTATAATGGGATTAAGCCCCAATATACCCATCCTGATTTGAAAATATAGCATGTCAAAAATGCACTTAATACAACTAGCCTACCACACCTCATAGTTTAAAGAACATATTATCTTACAGTTGAGCAAGATCATCTAATACAAAAGCCTGTTTTATAATAAAGTATTCAATACGTCATGCTATCTATTGAATACTGTACTGAAAATGAAAACAAGTGGTTGCATGGGTCCACTTTCACACCACTAAATCAAGAAATCATGTTGAACCATCCCAATTCGAGGACTGTCTGTATATTCCGCAGTTAGAAGCTCCAAGTGGATTTTTTTTCTAGTTTGGTCCATGAATATTTTGTAAACAACATCTAATGCATCTTCACATTTCTATGTTTTATAAACAGTTCAACAAATTAGATGTCAAAGAATCCTAAGGGCGGAAGTTTCCTGATAAGAGGAATCTCATAAAGAAATTACGGTATATTTAGAAACTAGAATGACATTTCCATCCTTTATTTGTTTACCACTTGAACTTTAGCAACTATATGGCAATGCATTAAAAGTCTTCTTAGTCATTTTCTTGGTGATTTTCCAACCTCCTGAAAAATTACAGACCCAACAACAGTTCAAGGACTTCACAATTCACCAAACATGTCTCAACTTCTGGAAAAGCACTTTTTTTCTAAAATACTGTTCTGGACTTAACAGCCAACAAAGGTAGAGTGGACATGCTTTCAGTTTAAGGTCTTTCTCCATATGTAGAGTGGTTTAATAAATCCATTTTCTATGGTATCTATTTATGATAAAGAGATAAAAAGCAATTCTCATTCGTGAGATGCCAGTGATAACCCCAATCCTAGCAGCAACAGCTATGCCCATTACGGTCCTCACCAGTGGCTGTAAAAGTAGCACTTTATACATAAGCCTCATGAAAGTGGCCCAGCATGGTGGCATGATGCCAGGAGTTGTTTTTCTCTTTATTGATGTATGTCCTTACATTTTGCGTGGTTATTTGTGGTTTTCTTCCCCTGATGCTCTTTAGATTCCTGGTCAGTAATATTTTATCATAGATAGGAAAAAAACAATACTTAATTAGGTATTTAAAAGGTCTGACTGGAGCTCTAACCATAGTGATTTTATCACAGCATGGGCAGAGGGAGGAGAGAAGCCAATGCAAAGTAGTGAAAAGGAAGTCTCAGCAGGCAAGATGGCAAAGTTTTTTAGTGAGAAAATTAGGTTGGACAGGATACACACAAAGTACACCCTAGTAAGCAATCGATAAATGTAAAATTTGGTATTTAGAGGGCATCCTTTATTCTGAGAACCCAAAGATCTTTCCGGATACAAAGTACACATTCTTAACATTCATGTAGGTCATCAAGCAAGTATGACGATTTGCAAGTCAGTGCTGCAAAGGAGGAAATAAAACTGAGTTTAGTCAAACAGAAATATTGTCAAACAGGATGCTTAAAACTAAGTCCAGCCATCTATACAAACTAACGTGTTAATCTGATAAAATCAGGTGGTCCTAGAATGTTAGAGTATGGCAAATAAAAGACAGAGAATATATGAAGTGGTAATGGACTTGAATTCCATTGGCTGCAGTTTTTACTCATGTAAAAGTCATATATAACATGATATTTTCCCAAGGGTGTTGGTTTGACATTTGTGCATACTAAAAGCCAAGGTAAAAAAGTACTTCATATTTGGCACTGTTTCTGATAGAAATCTCCTCACCATACAAACCCAGACTGTCGGCAGTGTATGTCACCATTAGAATAAAATGACTATTTATAGCTCAAGATTATAGGGTTTAGAAAGGAATTAATCAAACCTCAACACAAACATCCAGAAATCAAATACGAGGGTACCAGAAAATTAATTAATAATGACTGCCTATTACTAAAAGACTAGTTTTATTTATTGCAACACTTAGAGTCTCTAGATAAACTTTATGATAAATGATAATAAACTTAGAGGAACGAGAAACAAACTTATTTTTAAAACTCTGCTTTCTATTCTAGTCTCATTGTAATTTTAATATATATTTTAATATCTGGATAAGTGCCCCTTCACTCTTCTGCAAAATCAATGAAACTTCATTTCATCATAAAATGTGGTAAAGGTATAAGCTCTTTTAGAAGTAATTCCCTGGTCTTATATAAAAATAAGTGGTTCATAACTTTGGAAAAATCCACCAATTTTGTTAATGATATAGATTTGATCAACTTATTCCACTTAATGGTATGGGTTTTGTACAGCCTTATTGAGATATGAGTGACAAATACAAATTACATAAATTTAAGGAATATATCCTGCTGTTCTGATACATGTATACATTATGAAATAATTACCACAAGCTAATTGCCATATACACCACTTCATATATTACCATATATTTACCAAATACTTGCCATCTACTCTCTTAACAAATTTCAAGTGTATGACACTGTGACTATAGTTACCATGCTGTACATTAGTTCTCTATTGCTTGCGATCTTATAGCTGAAGTTTTATACCCTCTGATCATATTCTCCCTTTTCCCTCATCACTAGCCCCTGGGAACCACCATTCTACTCTCATTCACTGTGAGTTTCCTTTTCTAAATCACATATATAAGTGAGGCCATACAACATGCGTCTTTCTGTGCCTGGCTTATTTCACTTAGCACAATGTCCTCAAGATTCATAAATACTGTTGCAAATGGTAGGATTTCTTTCTTTTAAAATCTTAGTAGTATTCATTGTGCCCATATACCATATTTTCTTCCCCATTCATCTGTCTACGAACATGCAAGTTGTTTTCACATCTTTACTACTGTGAATAAAGGTGCAAGGAAGTGAAAGCGCAAAGATATTTTTGACATTCTGATTTCATATCCAATAGTGAGATTTCTGGATTATATGGTAGTTCTATTTTTAATTTTTTGAGGGATCCCCATACTGTTTTCTATAATGGCAGCACCAATTTACATCCTTCCCATAAGTACTCCCTTTTCTCCGTGTCCACACAAACATTTTTTATCACTTGGCTTTTTGACAAAAGCCATCCAAACAGGTATGAGGTAACATATCCTCATGGCTTTGATTTGATTTGCATTTCACTGATGCTTAGTGATATTGAGTAGCTTTGCATGTATCTGTTGGCCTTTTACATGTCTTCGTTGGAAAAATGTCAGTTCAGATCCTTCAACCATTTTTAAATCAAGTTTGGATTTTTTAACAATTGAATTGTATTTTGAATACTTTGTATATTTTGGATACTATATATCCAATAAGGGTCTGTTTTGAGCCCTATTATTTCAAGTTTTTCCTCCCAAAGAGT
Organism: Hystrix cristata; assembly: GCA_004026905.1. NCBI lineage: Eukaryota > Metazoa > Chordata > Mammalia > Rodentia > Hystricidae > Hystrix > Hystrix cristata. The sequence goes on from PVJO010001572.1 coordinate 31,585, forward strand.
AACTATTATTTACAGAAAATTCCCATTTACAATATTAACTTTATGTAGTTGAATACCAAGTGCTTAAATGACAAAAAAAGCAATACAAAAGTTAATTTTGTAGTGTTCTAGATTATAGTTCTTACAATCTTTGTAACCCAATGACACTTCTCGCTATGTAAGAAAACTGTGGATAAATTCAAACTTAAGAAAAGAATAGGAATGCCAATAGAAATATACAACAATCTGTTTATATTTTGTTTTTTATCTTGGGGAAAGCAGAGGGTGCTGTTGTCAGGATTTTATTTGCTAGAACACACACATGCGCGCGCGCGCGCACACACACACACACACACACACAGCTTTGAAAAAGAATCTACAATACTTATGTGGTATCCACAAAAGTTGATTAATGAAATAAAGACAGATGGCAATAAATTAATCTAACACCCAACTCTAACACATTACAGCTATGTTGCCATCACACAATGCTCTACTATACAAATTCAGACTTAAACGTGACATTGATCACAAGACTATATGTATGTATTCAACACCATCTGCTGCATGAGTACAATTCAAGGGAGAGGGATTATCTACTATGGGATGTCAGTAGTAAAACTTGACTCTATGGTAACACAACTCTACTACTGGGAAAAGATAGAGACCTTGGATATCCCAGTTTCTGAACCACTTATACTTGGCAAAATGCAACTAACACTTATACCCCTCAAAATATTTTTCCAAAAAGAGTGGCACAATGCATAGACACTCATGTGGAATAACCTGTTTATGATTTATATAGCTTTAAAATCAGTTGTCAACTTGAATTGAAAACCAACATAGGTTTTATAAACAGACTTTTCATTTGCTCTTTTTCTGTCAGTAACATTGTAAGTCAACAGAGAACAAGGATATTTTCACATCACATTTTCACATATTTCACATGTCCCAAGTGTGGAAAGAGAAATATAATGTTCTATACACACATAGCCAAAACCGCATAGGAAAATCAAATGCCATGCTTCCAAACCAACATTGGAAGTACCAAGCTTTCCAGAAAATTTTCACATATCCTTACTAACCAAATTATTCACTGTCAAGCCCTACATTAAACCTAGAAGCTTAAGATTGCTCCTGACCAGGATATACAAAGATGGTTATACATGTGTCAATTATGTAACAATAATGCATTTTGGGCTGCCCATCTCCGGGAGAAGAGAAAACAAAACATTGGATCATGATGATTCAGAATCATTTAATGCACTGTTTTGACAGACTTCAAATTCCTAAAGTAACAAGAAATCTCTTAATAAAACAGAAACAAAGATGAAAATATAGCTAAGCAACAAAGAGTATAATGAAAGATATTGGAAGATATTTTGACATTTTCCCCCAAATAATATTCTTTTTTGTAAATCTGTAAACTAGAACAAATGTGTTCATGAAGTGAAGACAGAAAACAACAAAACAAGTTTTAAAAATAGTTTTAAAATCATATCAAGCAGCATATTCTAACATTAGCACTAAGACCTAAACTAAAAGCAAAAAGGAAACAGAAGACATTCACATGAAAGGTTTCACCCTTATTATAAGCTTTCAATGATTCAAAAGGGCCCATACAAATCATCTAAACAGTCATAAATAGGTTTCATTCTCTTTCTACCCTTTACTTCACCCACAAAGTAATGAATATTGAGTAATTAAGGCAATTAACCAACACTCCAGGAAAAGAAACCTTAGTGGCTATACCTATAGTTATTCAACCCTATATCCCAAATATCCCAAATGCTCTAGAGCATTCCAAAATTAAAATTTCCTATCATCAAATGAGGTAACAGGCAAAGGGCTTCATTTTCTTATTTTTTATGAAAAAATAAAACAAAATTTCGTAATCAAATAATAAGTGAATAACAATACTTTGGAGTACACAGCATGCTGTTAGATTTAAAGAGATTGTGTTCAAGAGTGGTTTAATAATATGAGATGCTGTCCTAATGAAAATATGAAGTTAAAAAATACAAAATGTATGATTTGTAACTTTACATTTATTATTAAATCCTCTAAAATGGTGTACATAAAAAATAAAAATTTTAGTTTTTTAAATAAAAAATAAAATGGGATGTGTGTGTGTGTGTGTGTGTGTGTGTGTGTGTGTGTGTGTGTGTGTATGTGTGCACCTGTTTGGTTTTGGTGTAGTGGATGGCATTACCCAGATTTATGAAAAATGTTTGCACAAAAAAAAGTAATCATGTTAACAAAAATGTACTTCAAATGTTTCCTTTTTGTCAGATTAAAATGTTCCCATTTATATCTAATAAAAATAGTATATACACATCTTGTGAACTCAGATAAAATATGGCTTGGCTTTAAGAATAGTTTAGACACACCATTCTACATGCATAATTCACAAAGATTATGCAAGACTAAAGGAACTTGCCATAGCTTTGTGTATAAAGCTGGAAGCACAATGAACTAAACTGCATCATCCGCTATCCTCTAGAAAAGATTTTAGAAAATTGCAAAATAAAGTAAGTTTACTTGTAGATACTTGTGAAATTTGTAAATACTTGTAAAGCAAAACAGGTTTCAGCGCCAGGGTGAGAAATGAAGAGGATCAGGGAGATTGTAAAGAATTTACAAAAGCATGCAAGAAAGAAACTAGAAGCATTTCCAGACCTCATGGAACATCACAGAAAGTAGGAATGTGATGGCTTTTTGATTCTCAACAACTAGAAGTGTAAACGTTGTTTCAAGGGTAAAAATACCTAAGAAGCACAATGATTTGATCATTGTCATGTTCAGTTTTGTTTGTTTTGGTTTTGTGTTTGGGTCAAGTGTTATGTGTGGTATACTTTAATAGTAAATAAAGGCTTCTACAATGAAAAGGTAATGAGTTTAATTATTCTATAATATAGATGGAGAAAATAGAACAGAGAAATAAGGAACGAGGTACAGTGTTATTCACGGGAAAAATTCTTGGTGAGCTTCCTTGCTTCTTCAGCAGAGGGCACTCTGCAACGAAAAGTGGCTGGAAGCGCAGGATGCTATCTTTCCAATGCAGTATCCAAGAATACAGTTACAAAATCAGTTTGAAGCAAAAGCCTTCCCACCTTAACTCATCTTATCTACGTAAAACAATAATATTCACGTCACGGTGGTCAGACAGAGGCGAATACATAGCTCTTCGGGGTTGGCTTATTGCTCACCCTCCACCCCACAGTTACCCGAACTACCTAACCTGCCTTCATGCTCTGCTATGAGCACGTATGTGTAGCGAAGTGATCAATCCTAGGAAAGCTGAGAAATGACTTTCTCTGGCACAAAAATACCAGTGCTCTGCCACAAAAAACCCTTATTAAAAATTGATAGTTTCAGATGGAAAACACTATAGAATTAAATCTTCCTTTCTGCACCAAAACAATACTCAAAATAGGAAAACCCTTCCTTCTACTTTCCTGCCCAATTATAGGAGCATTAGTTGTCTAAACAACCAGGACCACAGAGGATGCTGTGTAAGATAAATAGAAGCACAGATTAGGAATTAAAGTAGCACAGACTTTGGAGTCCAGGCCTATGCACTACTTTTTTGTTTTGTTTGTTTGTTTGTTTTGGTGCTGAGGATTGAACTCAGGGCCTTGCGCTAGCTAGGCAAGCACGCTATCACTGAGCTAAACCTCCAACCCTGGCACTACTGTTTATTTAGTTAATGTGTGATCTTGGACAAATTACTTACCTTGCAATGTCTTGGTTCTTTATTTTTAAATTAGGATTTGCAAGCATGAGAAACAGTAACATGAGATGGTATGTGCCATGTGTTCAGTTTAGAGCACACCAAGCATTCTGGAATTTTCAGTGCAAACCATCATTAATATTTGTCAGTGATATTTGCTTCTCATCATTTCATTACTTTCTGCTCTTGGAACATATTCACTTTTTCAATTATGCCTCAAAGTTGAAATATGTATTTCCTTGTTTTGATATTTTTAGAATCATAAAAATTACTTATGAAAGCAAATTAACAGTAAAGGCTCTAAAAATAAGGATATAAGATTTCACCTTTGTCTCTTCATTCCCACTTTATTGAGGTAATATTGCCAAAATTTAGTACTAAAATTTATCTTTGCATAAATTTTATGTGTGCAGTCTGATAATCTGTGTATATACACATATATGCAATAATAACACAGTCTTTCATATATGAAGGTTCAGCATTTGTGGATTCAACCAATCGTAAATAGAAAATATTCAGAAAAAATGTTACATTGCTGCTGATACACACTATTTAGTTAGGCCTACAGTGGTTGTTACCTACACTGAACATGAACAGATGTTTTTCCTTATCGTTACTCCTTAAACAATATAGTATAGTTACTATCTACACAGCACTTACATTGTATTAGGTATCATAAGTAATTTGGAGATGATTTAAAGGAGTGCACAGGTTATGTGCAAATATTACTCCATTTTATATCAGGAACTTGAACACCTGAAGATTTTGGTATCAGAGAGGGAGTGGTTTCAAAGCCCCTGCAAATATCAAAGGATGACTGCATGCATATTTTCTTCAATCTGTTGTTTTTACTTGACATATCCTGGGCATCTTTCATGTCAGTATCCATAGTGCTATCTTGTTCTTTTAATCAATGTATAGCATGCCACACCCTAGCTGCACTAATAACTTACTCAACCCATTACCCCTTAATGAAGAGTGAGGTTATTTCTGTTTTTTAATAAATAATATTTCAAAGGACATTCTCACATAAATGTTTGCATAATGTCCAAATATATCTATTGAACAAATTCTTAGCAATGGAATTGGTAAGTGAAGAGTCATGTACCTTTTAAAAATTGTTCATATAATATATATTGCCAAATTGGCCTACAGTTTGTACCAACTTACATACTTGCCGACCACTTACAAGAAAAACTACACATTCACTTTGCTAGTATTCTTTGTTATTGTACTATTGTGTAGGGGATAAAAGCTATGCCACAAATTAAAATGCAAAGTCATACAAAAAGCAAAAATCACTGACTTCCCTATCTGATCTATCAGTTTCCCCTAGACACACACACAATGCCTGGTAGAGTGCTCAGCCCACAGAAGCCCGACAGATTTGTTGATTTGGTAAGTGGTAAGTGGAAAGACTGGAGAAACAAAAGAGGTGTGTGTTCTATAATATATTGAGGTAAACGCTATACTCAGTAAGAGCTTTTTTTGCTATTTCTTCACATCTTACATCAAATCATAGGAGTATTACTTGTCAACAGTTTCAGAGAACTGTTGTCACAAAAGATATGGTATATAAATAAACCTCTTTCTCAAACTCAGAGCTTAGCATGCATTTTTCATGTCACTGTAGTGCACGAAGTCTTCAGGTGGTGGCACCTTAGTGGCTTCAGAAGTCTTACCAAGATGAAATCACTCCTCCAAAATTTTGGATGGGGAAATTACCATCAATTAATGCAATTAGGATCAATCTAAAAGCTAGCATGAGGTAGCATTTGAATAGTTCAAACCCCAGCAATTCAGATTTGGCAAAAAGTTAAATGGAGCACCAAAAATAGGCCAGAGAATTGTCTGTGGGTATCATAGAACATTTCAGTGATACTGGGTATAGTACAGTACTGTCTACCAACCGCATGAGTGGCAGCTAATGGTTTATGGAGCTACAATATTTGGTGACAAGTTGCAACACTTAAAATGCCAGCTATTAATTTTGTTGTCTATTATTTATTTTAAATATTAGTCATAGAATGCCCACTGGACTTCAGGTTATTAGAATTCCTCTAGATAGTATGATTTATGTGAAGCGAAATGTACCTATCAGTTTATCATTTAACGATATTTGTCCTTTCTGAATGATGGTGAGGAGTGAAAGTTTTGACTCTTAAAAGAGCACTTACTGTGTTCTCTCCTTTCCTTCAGGTTGAGAATTACATAAGACATTCTTCTTTGGTGCATTTTTATATGGAACTAATGACATTTAATACATAGGACTAACAAGAAATAGAAATTAAAATTTTGAGCACCTAGTATGTCCCTGATGGCAACCCAAGCTCTGTATGTATGCTATTTCATTTAACACTTACCACAGTCTTGCCAAATATGTTCTATGATATACGCCTTTTACATATGTGAAGGTAGACACAAAGAATTTGAATAACTTGCTAAGGAATCCAAAGCAAGTTATCTGGCTCCAAGGCTCATGTGCTCTCCCTCCCATACTGGTACTTTTGCTGCAGCTACCAAAACTTCAAGAGCATGTTTTTAGATAAGAACTTAAGCAAAAAGACGACAGCACTGCAATCTTTTGGAATTTTTAATATTGCAAGAAGCCAGCTGCCCCAATCAAGAAGGAATGATAAAGAACGATGGATGCAATTGTCTGATTTATAAATGGCAGAGGTAAACTGAAAATCCTTAGTCGATTATGAATTGCTTACATGAACAGAACAGAATAGACATGTAGACACTTTGGAAACACAGACCTTTTAAAAATTATATTTGACCTTGGGACTGTATTATTGTACCACATGAATAATTACAATATATACTACACATTAGCTTCCAAAACATTTTTCTAAAAGATCATTTATCCCATGCTGGACAGACCCGATTCCGAGGCAACACATGGCATCTGTTGCATCCCGATTCCAGCTTCAGCTTCTAAACTCAGGTCATAAGTTGATGTCAAGGACCAGTTAGAGCAAAATTCCCACATCTCAAAATGAACTGGATTTTAGAAACAAAGAAAAGTCAAGCTAGAACATAAAGAACTAGATAAAATACATCAGTAACTTATGCAATCAATATAATGTTAATAAAAATAAAAAGATGGGACAAAATGCAAATCAACAGAAGGAAATAGTGCTTGTTTTTCAGCTCAAGTGAGATAATTAATAGGAAAATGCTTATCAGGTAATGAATTCAATATAATCTGCTACTCGGGATGTGTTTTTAAAAAGTTATGAATTCCACAGGCAAATTTTTACACAAAACCTCAGGGCAGGTAATTGAGGATTTGACTGTGCAACTTTAAATACTGGTAACAGATCAAAGACTCCCTAGCCTGGCATGCTCTACTCTGTTGCCTTGTACTTCTTAAGAACATAAACTCAACTTATATTCTTCGTGCACTAGAATTATTTTATCTCAAGATAAAATGACACACCTATTTTAAATTACATATTGTTCCAAAATTGCCATATCAGCTTTTTTAACTTTAATTTTTTCAAAAAGATTTGTGTGTAATAGAGAACTCATAAAAAATAGAATTTTAAATATAGATACAAACTGCAGTCCCAATAGGAATAGAGTTAGCAATGTTTTCTTCATTCATTCCTAATTTATTCCTTTAGAAGTAGAATATTTTTATTAAGTCAGGCACTATTAGTTACACAATTAAATGAAATAGAATAATTTCATGTGAGTCAGTGGCTTTGAAAGAGAAAACATACTTATTTGGTGGTTACTATGAACATGGAATCTAAGTGCTTTATATCCGGCATTCTGTTCAGTACTGAAGAGAGCCACATGAGAACAGTAACATTTGCCCATATATGAGGAATGGGGAAGTTGAGCCTCAATAAAGTTACACACTGCATTCCATTGATAAGGCCAGTAAACGCTCATCTGTTTGTTCGTTTGTTTTTCTCTTTATAAATTCAAAAGAATGAAAAGCTATCAACTGGAAGAAACATGGGTTTTGGGCCCCAGTCCACCATTTCATAATTGGTTGACTGTTACGAAGATAATTAATCTGAGTCTTCATTTGTTCGTCCATAAAATGGGAATAATAATGTATCTCTTAGCTCATGTTTATGGCATATAATGCTTACAGCCACGGAAGCTACATATTACGTTCCTAATAACCTAAGAACATGGCCTATCTTTATCCTACTTATTTCCCCTTCTATTCCCTCTCACCCTTGGCCTCATGGACCCCTTCCCATTTGCAAGAGATCCATCCCCTTGTCTCCTTCTTCTATTCATCTTTGTTTATACTTTGCCTAACTCAAATGAGAGATACCATACAGTATTTAAACCTGTGTGTCTAATTTATTTCACTAAACATTGGATGTATCTATGTATAATGGAATACTACTTGGTTATAAAGGACAGATTTGAGACATTTGTAGAGAACTGCTCTTGTAACCCAACTCAACTGCACATAGGAACTGTGATATGCTAATAAAAAGTAGTAGCAGTGGTAGACTGAGTTTTGCAGGCCGTAATTCTGTCCATCTTCTATGGACAAAGAAAGCTGCCCTAAAGAAGGGTCCTATGGGAAGAAGTATGACCACATAATTTGCCTGCCAAGATGTTAGCTATAACACAAATATCTCTAAGTTTACCAGTCAAATGAACCTGATAATGCAATTATATTGATCACTTAAAGATTAGAATGTTTGCCAGCAATGATTTTTATTATAGTTAAAGTTAGATATTTTCTCTACAATCCATAAATGTGAGTTTCAGTGATTTCCAAAGAGTACAGAAAGAAGAGGAGGGAGGGAGGGTGGAGTCACCTCCCAGTGGAGAAAAGGGACAAACACTATCTCAGCCAGATGATCAAGGTTAACAAAACAGTGAGAATGATTGTGTGCTCTTGAAACGATGTGATAAAAATGGTTCTTAACCTTGATGGTCTTCTGCCCAAGAACCTGCAATCCTAGTCTACCCTTCAGACACATGCTAATGGAAGGATGTTCTACAAAATACCTAACCAATACTGCTCGGAACTGTCAAAGTCATTGAAAACAAGGAAAACCTAGAAACTGTCACAGTCTAGAGGAGCCTAAGGAGACATGAGGACTAAATACTATGTGATATTCTAAACAGAATCCTAGAATAGAAAACAGACCTTGGATTTAAAATATAAATACCTAAGAAAATCTGAATAAAATAAGGGCTTCAGTGAGTTCTAAATACATCAATACTGGCTCATCAATTGTGAAAAATGTGCCATACTAATGTGAGATATTAACGACGGGGAAACTGGGTATGAGTTGTCCATATTATCTTCGCAACACTCCTCTATATCTAAAACTATTCTAAAATTTAAAGTTTATTTTGAGAACTGTCTTTCTTCCTGATGGTAAGTAGATGTCCAATGGTGTGCGCACCAAGTCATCTCCTTTTGATGAAAACAATTCCATAGGAAAGTACCTGTGTCGGCCAAAAAAAAAAAAAGGGTGGCTCTTTTCACAAACTGAAACATCCTTATCAGCAGCTTCTATATTTTCTCATTTACATCATTCTTGTCCTTAAAAATATTACATGAAGTGACTATTTCCTTCTTCCCTTGTTCTCTCTAGCTGGGCATGAATCTTCGCTTTTCTTATTTGAAATAACATATTTCCCCCCATGCAAAAACTACTGCAAGTTTCAAATCACTGTATGTTAAATCTGAATATTCGATTTCCTTATCATAGACTCTTTTACTTAAGAAAACTGAGACCACTGTGTGCCAGCTGACCTTTGACTAAGGCAGAAAGTCATCCTCCAGCTGTTTGATACTTTGTAGAAGCAGCTATAAAAGGAAACAAAACAATTAAGAATTTCACAGTCATTTGGCAAAGAAAAATGTGGGTGGGGAATTCTGTATATTTTATTAAATAAGAAACAAGCCATTTCTGCAGTACTGGGCTCCAAATTAATAAAGGTCCACAGAAAGGGCATGTTGTAAAATTATGATAAGAGGCAGATTTAAGGCAGGGAAAAACACTCTAAGTATGAATCAGGGAGACTTTTATCATAGCACAACAAGTAAAAACAGAACAAGCTTTAGGTGTTTATCCCAGAACTACAGACAAAACAGGATAAATCAAAATAAACTAATTATTGTCTCTCATCCAGGAAGAGAGATCACTAAGATTCAGAAGTTTATGTCTTTAAGAAGAGTGAGATAACTTTAGAGTTCAAGTAAGTTCTCTGGGTATACAAGATGAGCACATTTAAAAAGTTACATTCCAATGGAAAGATCATCAGACTGACTTGGACTTGTCTCTACTATTAATTAACTGGTGAACTTAGGCAAATCTCCTGATAAACAGGAATTTCTTTTTTTTCACCCTTCTTAAAAAAACATTTATACATTTGCACAGCAGCTTACAGTTCCCAGTATATTTTCGTACACTGTTTCTTTTGATCCTTACAATAAAGCAATAAAATTAACAAGTCAGAGAGTATCCTTCCTCTCACAGATAAGCAAATGCAGTTTATAGAATTTATGTAATATGAGCTGGGTCACACAACTAGAAAGTGGAAAGCAGGAATCTGACCTTAGGTTTTCTAACTCAGTTCTCTGCTCTTCAAACATCACCACAAAGCTATCCGAAGAGACCTTTTGGCTCTAAAGTTCCATTATCCTTTGACTAAGAAATGGCTTTGAAATTTCAAATTCATAATCTTCTCTCTCCAGCTAAATAAATATGGATGTTCCTACATCTCAACTGAAAAAAGTCAATATGTTTTTCCAGTTTGAAATGAGAAAAAAGATTGGAGACTTTTAAAGCATGACAATCAATCATAATTTTAGCATCTCCCATGGCTTTGAAAGGTTTTACCGGCTTTAAAAAAAAAAAGAGTGAGGCAATTCTTCCAAAGAGCATAGGACTTTTTAAATAAAGCCACAATCCAATCTTAGGCCAATATATTATCACAAGACAATATGAACCAGAAGGTTCAAGATATTGTTTCTTCCTCAGTGCAAATTGCAATAGGTGATAAACAAAGTTCTTACCAAAATTCAATGAGGACCAAAGCAATAGTCCTATAAATCCCTATAAATCATAGTTTGAAACTACAGATGACATTATTCCCCCAATTTTGTCACTCGGATTGAAATGAGAATCTAAGTGAAGATAATTAGATTATAAAAAGTTAAAGAAAGAGATCTTGGCAAAATTCTGATACCACCAGTCCCATCTATAATTATTGATTTCACGATTAGTAATTTTGATTTATGTTCGGGGTGATCTAAAGAAGAATATTAATTACCTTAGTAATTTACAAAGAGACAGACTGGTTTTATACATATTAGATTTTCTTAAAATGGCTATGAGCTTTAAAAATGCAAAATTATTTCACTGGTAATAAAACACATGGACACCTCTGTCCTCAATTTCTATCCTATTGAAAATCCAGAATAAGATACAGCAATGCATGTAATTGTGTATTAGTCCTAGAAAGCCAAAAAGGGTATTATCAGACGACCAGAACAGCAAAAAAAAAAATCCTCTAAGACACAATGCAACTCAAAATGACAGAAGAACACAGCACTACTAAAGAATTCATAAAGCTGTCAAGACAAAAGGGAAAAAAGGGAATCTTCCCAACAGAAGGCTGAAATAATCCCAACACCAGAAGCCATGGGTACAATGGGTAGACAGTAAGTGGTTAGATGGGTGATTAATTAAAGGAATGAACAGAGCTAGGCTGATCGCCTAACCACAGAACCACGGCTGTGGAATTTGCTGCACACATTAAAGCATTTGAAACAACTCTTCACACAATGTTTAGATTTCTTACAAGTACCCTCAGAGTGTCTCAGGGTAGGGAAAGTACCTGGGATCATGGAAGGCCATAACGAGGGAAGGGAAGGCCACAAAGCCAGGAGCCAAGCTGCTCACATATTACAAATGAAAAGGCTCCCAGTCATATAACCTCCAGCCCTCCCACATAAGTGCTGGATTCAGGATTCTTGTCATCAAAAATTTACTCATTACAAGGAAACAGGATCTTCTCTGTGGATGTAGGAACTATGCTTCAACTAATTCTGATCAGTCTAGCCCAGAAACTATAATTCAGACAGGCAACCAAGAACCCTGAATTATTTGATGAAAGTCAACAGAATGAAAGTCACCAAGCTCAACACACACAAAAAAATTAGTTTCACAAGAAATCATTTCACATAGTACAGAAAAAAAGAAACTTTTAAATAAACAGCTTCTGTGAAAAAGAAACAACAGAGTACTTAAGTAAAATATCATGGCCATTTGTTAATGACCAATTGAAGGGCTGAGGTGATAGTTAAAGAAAATCAAATCGAGGGAATTTCCAGGAATACAATGCATAAGGATAAATAGTATGAGACAAAAACTAAAAGGCAAACAGAGTACATTCAGTGGTTCCCATATTAGACTTACTGAGGCTTCAGAGGGAAAGAACAGAGAGAATGGAGTTGAGAGCAGTATTAAAGAAATAAAAGGAAAAATGCTTACTGAGCTGAGGAAAGATGACTCTTTGGGTTGTAAAATCCACCCAGTGTCTAGCAGTAATAATCAAAGGACATAAACATAGTCAAATACTGCTAAAATTTCCAAATAACAACAATAAAAGGTTCCTAAGAGGTGAAACTAGTTACAAAGAAATGAGACTAGTGCTGACATAAAAGTTCTTGCCTGTAACACAAGATGCCAAAGAACAATAAATAAAAGTCTTTAAATTTTAAAAGTACATTTCTCATTGTATTAGTTACCTTTCTAGAGTCAATGGCTTGCAAGAGAGCAGATTTAATATGGGTATTTACACATTACAACATTCCCACACACAAGCCAATTGCAGGAAGAGTGCAGAACTTCTCTCTATGCACCGGAGACCTGAAAGATCCAATCAAGGGCTGGGAGCCCATGGCACTGTCTCATGTAAGTCCATGTCTGCACTAAAAGGCTGAAGAAACCTATACTGGAGTCAGGGTATGACGCTCACAGCAGAGATGAGGACCAGAGCTCCTCCAAAGCAAACAGCAGCTACCCTGACGACAGCAAGGCCTCGAGGTCCTTCCGGGACGAGAACAGCCAAGTTCCCTCTGGGAGAACCAGCCACAACAGAGCTTCTCCTGCGAAACAGCCAACCCCTATCGTCGGGTCCCATTCTCCTTTATGTCGTGTTGGCTAAATAACCTTCAGGTGGATCCTCCGTGCTCGGAACCACATCAATTTAGGTCAGCTGGGTGTTCCTGCTCAAGATGCCCACAATAAGTCCACCACACTCATGGAAGTATAAACAGAAACAACTTTACAGTGAGCAATTTAGCAATAACTATCAAAATTTAAATTTAAAAATGTCCATATCCTTTGACCATGCAGAGCCACTCACGGAAATTTATCTTACAAGTAAATCTGCACAGTACAAAATGGTATGCACAGAAATATGCAGACTGGGCTGGTTAACGTAGGCCCAAAAAACCTCTGCACGTTGTCGTCTTTACCTAAAAACCACTCCTGTTCCTCTCCCTCTTTTGCTCCCTTCACTTTCTCAGAGATCCAACAAGCTGACTGCAACATTATTTCTTCCCCTCCTATCCATGTAAGTCTCCCGGACTCCCATATCCCTAAAATACTTTTATGTTGGTTTACATCTACAAGCGATGATATATAATGATACATTTTAGTATTTAGGCGGCATTTTTAATGTATAAAAATACCCATAATTTAAAGGTAGCATTACTAGAGGATGCCAAACTGGAGGATTCCAGAAACTAAGTTTTTCTCATGTTGAAGAAAGGTGTCCTTTTTTTTCCTTTCTAAATGCATGTTTTTTTTAAAGAAATTACCAGTGAGGTCTGTTACAGGTTGCCCTAACATGTAAGATATATCAAGAGGGAGTCAGTTTGACAGGAGAAAAGAGCACAACTATAAGATGAGAAAGGACACAAAAAGGAGACTTTGAAAATTAGGTCTACAAACTACAGGTTGCCTGGAAAGAGTAGGAGGGTCTCCTCTATGAGCTCAGCGTGGGTCTGTTTTAAGCTAATTCAAAACCCTTCCAAATGAGCTTATTAGATTCTAATTTGGTGGCTGAGAACCTAATAAGAATTCAGATCAAACTGTTCTTCTTTCTCAAAGAGACAGCATTGTCAAAGAGCCAAAATTGGAGTGGGTGTTTGGGGGATTGAGTTATACAGCTTTCACATTACGATTCACCTCTCCACCAGCAAACCCTTCCCCCATCACAAGAGCATCTGTCATACATTTTTATTCAAATTCCTCCGTCCTAAGGGCAGTCGGAAGCTTAAGAGATGCTCCTACAGAAGTGACCTCAACAAAAATAGAAGTCAATAACATGGCCAGCTGACACAGAGGATGTCAGGAGGTGCAAAATGATGGCAAAGAAAAAAGGACGAAACTGTGTAAGGCAGTAGAAAAGGAAAAAAAATCACAGGCCAACATGAAAAATTAGGGCAATTATCTGGATAATTCAGCCTCAAAACTCTCTTTCTGATGATTGACAGAAGTGTGTTTTCTTCTCCAGGCTCCATGTTCACAACAGTGGAGCCCGGAGATAAAATAACATCTTTCTATTCCCCATTGTTGCTATTTACACGAAGTTTAAGGGAAATACACCTTCTTTACGCCTACTTCAAACTTGATTTCCGGTGTGAAGGAATGATTTAGAAATAGGATGCTACCTGACACTTTGACTAGGAAAGAATATAGAATTATTTCTTGCCTAGGTTGTTTCTTGCCTGTATTATCCAAATGTTGATGCCAGTTCTCTACTTCTGTAGACATCTCAGATTGGGTCAACAGTTATTGATTTGGTGCCAACTCATACATCACAAATAAGTAGGGTATTTATTATTACACCTTATTTCCAGTTTCTACATGTGTATACATTCACACCTCACTGTGGACACACACAAATAGCACAACCCCCAGTTTAAAGAAATGCTAGAACGTTAGAAAGAGGTATTCATACTTAGCAATCTTCAAAAATTTCTCCAAGACACCCAAGATGTTTATAAATTAATCTTGCTTAATAAAACAAAGAACAGGGAGAAAGGAATCAGTATTTTTTGAGCATCTAACATGTACTATGCTCTTGCCACACATCACTTTGTTTATTCCTTAAATCTTTGTATCAACTTTGTGAAGAAGGTATTATGAGATGATATAATTAAGGAGGCTTAGAAAGGTCCAATAACTTACCAAAGTCAGATAGCTGACAAGTGGCAGGGCCAAGAGTCCAAACAAGATTCATCTGGTTCTGAAATCAGACCCACTGACACTCAAGACTAAAGGACATGGCTATGTACAGGTCTCCAGGAACACACAGGATGAAGTAGAAAAATAATTGGCCTGAACAGAAATGAAAAACCTTTAGTTTCTGTGTTTGAGCCAAGCGACACTCTGTGGCATCTGCAATGATTGTATCAGTATGGAAAGAAACATTCTTTCTCCTCTTTCAGGTGCTCAAAATGTACAAACTCCAGTAAACTACTGACATTCTCAGATTTTTAAATCGATAGTTTCAGTTGTAAGAGTCACCAAATGCCTATAACATAATAATTCACTGTTGTCCTGAAGTAAAAAATTGAACTAAAGATAAGGATGGTATGCAATAGTGAGCCACTTAATGAGTGAAACTAGTCTACTGTCCATTGCTCTCTCCTAACATGGATTTATTCTTTTGTTATTGTAATATTCAGAGCCTACTGAAGAGAACTGAGTGATATGGTAGTTAATCGTGAGTGTCAAGGCTCCTTTAGGTGAGGAGAATGGAGAGCCCACTGAAATGAAGGGCTTGCCACCTACATTGGGTCTATAAAGAGAAACTTGTTGTCTACAATGAGAGATGAGCCTGAGCACCTAACTCTTAGCACCTACAGGACTCAGCCAATAAAATGGACAAGTCACCACACAATGCGCCTATCAAGTTTCTCTATGGTAGGTGCATGGTAAATTAATGTGATATTTCTGTTCTGGGGTATTACAACAAACAAAGCGAAACTGAGCCGCAATACTGTACTACACTAATTGGCCACTGCTCACTTCATGTTTAATATCAATCTAACAATCCATTGCCTGCGGACCCCCACCATGACTATTACGTTGAGAAACCTTGCCAATTGGCTTAATCTGTTTTCTGTTGCTATCATAGAATACCTGAGGCAGCACAATTTATAAGAGGTTTATTTTGCCTCAGAGTTCTAGAGGCTGGAAAGTCCAAGAGCACGGTACAGAGGCATGTGCTCAGTATCTGGTGAGGTCTGCTTCAACTCATGGAAGAACATGGAAGCGCAAGCAGTCACATATGAAAAAGAGAAAGGTGCACGCTGAAGGCCCAGGATAGCTAGCAATCCTCACAAGAAAGGCATTAACCCATTCATGAGCCCTTTGCTCCCGTAACCCATCCCAGCCCCACTGAGGAATTAAGGCTCAACATGAATTTTAGTGGAGTCAGACCATATTAAAACCATAGCAAGAGTCTCTGTTACCACACAAGGAATGTTTTCTCCTTTAGCTGCCAAAACTGGTGAGCACTTTGGGAACCTTAGTGAGGAATTAAACACTATTGCCTCATGCCTCCTAAACATCTGGGGGTGGGCTTGGTATCCTAGGAGAATGTTACATTAAGTACAGTGAAGTGAAGAAGGGAAAGAGAAAAGACATCGTTTCTTATTTGTTATAACATCAATTCTTCTCTAGAGTGAACAGCAAAGGAAAATTTGAATATGAAAATTAATTTCAAATAGATGATTAAATTTCTGACTGCTTATTTCTGCAGAATCTTATGCCTTCTTGAACCAACAGAACAGGACACGGCAAGTTAGAAACAGAAAAATAGTGACAGTTTCAAAGTCTCTGGAACCCAACCAACATTAGTCTATCCTAACCTGAAAAAGGACGAGTGGGATGGCAAGGAGGTTTCAGAAAGACAGCTCTGTTGCTCTCTCCACTCTGACCTTTTGCTTAACTTCACCTCAGTTCCTTCATTCTCTTCTTTCCCACTGTTCATTCCCATAAAGGCCCCACAAACACACTTTCCACCACAGGGTATCAGGCTTGAGAACAGAGAGAGACTTTAGACCTTGGCCAATACCCTCCTAAAGCCTTGCGCAAGTGGGACTGCATCCCAGATGCTAATCTCCTCATCCCAGCAAGCGACAAATGACTTTAAATTAAAATGAGACATAATTAAGATATTGACACACCAGCATATTCCTGATCTACTAGTCGTGATTTACTTTTTAAATAGTATACATTTAAATCAGAAGAAAAATTGCCAGTGCTATCGTTACAACCACGAATTTCATTACAACTACCAAAAATAAATTTAAATGCCGAAACAGATTTATAATAAAGAAAACACTCAAAACAAGTTTATTAAATAATGCAATTTTGCCACTGCTTCTTAATGCGATATTGAAAAAAGGACAAGTAATTTTAGCACTCTCCACTAACTGTTAATCAATAACTGATACTTGTGTCTGGAATTTTGGCGATTCCAATTCTGCATAACTGGCTCGCATCACATTTAACTCAGAAAAAGACATAGCTTGCCTTGTTCCCAACTCTTGTGATTAACTATCTTCACAAACAAGTGGCAACTGTCCTTTTGTCAAATATTATAGAAGCTCTTTTAGCTATAATTCATAAAACAATGCATCAAGATCAGCACTATGATACGAGATAAATGCAGAATCAGCTTGGTGCTCCTCTTTTCATTGTCAAGTAAGAAACTGTGAAGATAAATGAACCCAGGGAATTTCGAGATCTGGACTGAGATGCCAGCTGGTGCACGGAAGAAATGAATTCAATCAGGCTACCTGGTGTTTCCTGCTGCTGCCTGGAGCAGGGCAGTCTGCAAGCTTGTAAAAGGACCCAATTTGTCCTTGTCTCTCCTGCTGTAAGTGCCGGGGTGGGGATGTCTTTTCAACGCTGTTGAAAAATAGAAAAACATGTACACTAAAGACAAGTTTACAGCAGGTCTAATTATACTTGTTTTTAGAGATTGAAAAAAATGTTGACAACTGATTTTAATGATTATGGTTAACAGATACGAAGGCTGATATTGTACAATGGCTAAGGTCTAAAAATAGAGATGCATTTAAAACCCTTGCTTGTGCTTTTAACCCTCTGGTTTTCATGTGATAAAAGCCACAGTTCAACAGAATAAAAAACATAATTTCATTTGCTTGAATGTACTACTGCACTGTTCTATTAAGCGTTTTAATTCATTTCACATCTTTACTTTTACACTGTCTCCAAAACACATTTGTGTAGAAACGTATATTAACCACCAACTCTGTAGTTGAGTGCTGTGCTGAATGCTCAAGATAAAAAGTTAAATAAGATATACTCCCTGCTTCAGGGGCCTAAGGTTTTCAGAACATAAGGGCTGTTGAAAAT
Organism: Hystrix cristata; assembly: GCA_004026905.1. NCBI lineage: Eukaryota > Metazoa > Chordata > Mammalia > Rodentia > Hystricidae > Hystrix > Hystrix cristata. Next base: position 49,708 of record PVJO010001572.1, read on the forward strand.
CAAACCACAAGTATCAGTCTGCCCTTTTACAAAATCATGTGGTGATAACAGAAAAATATATAATGTAACTTCAAGAATGGTGTGAAATAGAGACAGTGTTTGATCTAAGATGGAAACCACTATGATCTCTCTGTCTGAAAAGAATTGTCAGAGAAGGATTATGATTAAAAGCTGTAAATTTGGAGCTAGGTACTATGGTGCATGCCTACAGTTCCAGCCACTTGGGAGGCTGAGGAAGGAGGATCACAAGTTTGAGGACAGTCTTTTGGACTTAGCAAGAGCCCGTATCACAATTTGAAAAGAAAAGGGCCGGGACTACTCTACATTGTTGATGGGAATGTAAACTAGTACAACCACTCTGGAAGTCAATGTGGAGATTCCTCGAAAAACTAAAAGTAGAAATTCCATTTGACCCAGCTGTTCCCCCTCATAGGTATCTTCCTGAAAGAATTAAAATCATCATATTACAAGGATACACGCATACCTGTTACAGTAGAATGCGTCCAGGTTCTTGAGCAGGACAAGGAAAGAATTGGCAAGCTAACACCTTGCTAAGTAGCTACCGTTATTGAAGATCATGGGATGGCAGCAGCAGGAACCGGCAAAAGGAGGAGGAAGAAGAACCCTCAATAATGTAGGCTTCCAGTATTTAAAGGGTCAGACACCTCTAACTCCAGGTACCACCCACGGTGGGCGGACACCTCTGACTCCAGGTGCCTCCCATTTCATCTCTCACTGGAGCTGATGATCTGCCACCTCTGGCGTCTCCACCTAAATTTAAACATGGATAATCAATAGGATGGTGTTGTGTTTATAGCTGAATGAAGGGAAGGGAGTGGCTCCCTCGACTGCCCTGTTTCTAACTGTACTATACCTGCCATGGAGCGATGGAGGGGAAGGTCAGAGGGAGAGGTGCACTGAAGAACTCGGAGTCCACATTGAAATTGATACACGGGTGGCTGGGGATCTGAAGGAACTCAGATGCCAGTTCCCAGCCACTCCACAGTTCCATCAGCAATGTGCCACACGTACAATCCCAGGAAAACATGCAGGCTGATCATCAATCTCTGAGTGAATACACTAAGCTCTCTGTAAGCATCAATAAATTCAAAAACGACATGTAACCTCCTAGTAAATAAGAAACATATGAATATAGAACATAGCTTCCTAGTCAATGAAGAATCTGTTTTCAACACAGCTTGCAAGAAACCAATAACTCCTAGAACAATACACAGAAGAGTCCTTGTGTGCAGGACACTGAGTCACCCAGGTGTATGCTGCCTGGAGTCATGGCTCTATGTGGCCTTGGCTCCAACATATACCCATGTTTATAGCAGCACAATTTATAATAGTTAGATCTTGGAAACAGTGTATATGTCAAACAACAAATGAATGGATAAGGAAAATCTGGAGTTTATACACACTGGACTACTTCACTTCCATAAAAAAAGTTAAACGTGAGGCATTCGTAGGTAAATGGATACTACTTGAGAACATAGTGTAAGTGAAGTAAGACAGACACATAAGTTCAAATGCCTCATTGTTTCTCTTATATGAGAAAAATATATATATACAAATAAAGAATGAAACAAAAAAGAGACAATGGGTAGTAGGGGTAAGTTCAAATACTTCCTCAAATTACATATTTCATTGTTCTAAAAATTTCAATATATATGCTGATTTGTTTCATTTATAGTAATAGTGTATCTTAGTTCATTGAAAAGAAAGTTTTTATTATTATCTATTTGTTCCTTCTTTGTAAGAATCTTTTCGGTTTATATCATGTATTGAGTAACTAACTACTTTGAAGATAATGATACACAGTGTAATAACAATTGTTATTCTATTATTATTTGTGTTATGGCTTGTATCTGGATGTCCCCCCAAAGCCTCATGTGCTCATAGGTGGGGCTTTTTCAGAGGTGGCTGAATCTAGAGTGTGTGATGCTGGGATTAAAGGCGTGTGGCACTAAATTAGTCTACTGACTGGAATTAGCAGAGTTCTGGGTGGTACTACCCAAAAGGCTGGTAGCCCGGGTGAGATAAAAGGGAAAGGCAGACTGGCTTCTGCTGTTCACCACCATCTGCTTGATGCACCATGGACTGTTTCTCCTCTGCCATGCCCCTCTGCCATCCCGCCCTGCCTTGCAGCTGGCTGACTATAGACTAGAACTTCTACAAATTGTGAATTTAAATAAATCTTTCCTCCTTTAACTTTGGGTGTCAGGGATTTTGTCTCAGCAGCAACAGAAAAGTAACCAAGACAAGCTGGTTATGAAAATAGAATAAAAAGAAAAAATAAAATAAAAATGAAAAAGGGGTGGGGATGTAGACCAGTGGTGTAGAGCTTGCCTAGCATGCATGAGGCTTTGGATTCAACCTCCACTACCAAAAGCGAAAAAAGTGTAACTTTAGGAATAATATGTATAATTTCTTTTCTCTAATATGATTTCATGACCTCAATTATCACCTTCCTCTCAGAGACTATGAAATAACTTACTGTCTCAGTTTGTTCTCTGTTACTACAACAGAATGCTTGAGACTGAGTAATTTATAAAGAAAAGAGATTATATTAGCTCACAGTTCTGGAAGCAGGAAAGTCTTGGACAGGGACATACATCTGGTGAAGGCCTTATGCTGCATCCTAACAGCATGGAAAAGTGGAAGGACAAGCAGGCATTTGTAGAAGAGAAAAAATACAAGGGGCGGCCTTGCTTCATTCTAACCCACTCTCACAGTAATCAAGCCCATCCTGAGAGAGAATTCACTCATTTACCTGGGAATTAAGCCAGTCCCACCAGAAAGGTGTTAATCCTTCCTTGATGTACTAAAGACTTCACATCGGCCCCACTTTGCAACACCACCACAATGGAAATCAAATTTCAATATGAATTTTAAAGGTGACGAATCACATTCAAACACAGTATTTATTCTCTGCTCTCTGTTAGATGGTTCTACTAAGATGTCCTGCCATTATTTCAAATTTATCATAATACAGAATTATTACCTCAATCCTTGAGCCAAGTTCCTCTCCGCCTCCTCCATTTTTCTATGAATGCCACTCTTAAATCCACTCAGATGCAGAACTTTGGATCCATCTTTGACTCTATCTCCTTCCTATGCAATTAAAAATATCACTGAGCTCTCTCAGATCTCCAAATCCCTGTAGTTGTTCCTTCCCACCTACCTTGCCAGTTCAAGCATGTGTAATATCATAGTTACACTGCAACAGTGTAACCTCTTAACTGGTTTCCAGACATTCAGTCCCATAAGTCTCCAATCTGCCTGTACAAAAAAATTGGCCTCAATAAATATTTGCTAAATAAATACATGCCAAATTAATTTTCCTGAATCATTACTTTCATCACTTCAATTCTGGACAATCTTTGACAATTCGTTGCCAATTTCATAAAAATAAAATAAAATTCCTTGATCGGGCATTGAAGAGCCTTCTTAATAGGATGCCAAGAGACTTTGCTATAATTTTCCCTCCTGACTTTCCCTACACGTGGACTTACATCTCCACTGAAATTGTTCCTTTCACTATCTATCCCCACTAGCCATCACTTCCCAGGGTCTCTTCAAATCTTTCCCATCAGTTAAACTATGACAATTTTCATCCAAAGTTTATTACGTATTCTCTTCTGTTGTTGGAAATCTGTGCAATGTCACTTTTTAAATTCCACAGTAAGCTCCTAGGTTGAAACATATGAAACTGACCATATTTAACCAAATTTTTTACCCAAAAAAAGCAAAATAGTTATTTCATATGGTTCAAAATAATAAACGCTACATCTTTATTATGCTCCAGGGTTCCTAGAGTCAGCTGCACATAACAGATATTCAATTCTATTTGGTCCAATTTTCTTTGCTATCCTTATTTGCAAGCTGGGCCAGTAAGTGAACAGATAGCAATTTACTAGGGCAGAGGTAGCAGTTTCCCTCCAGCTTGATACTCGCTCCTTCACAACTTAGCACAATTTTGACTTAGCACTCACATTAGCACTTCCACACTGAAAAAACTATTTGCTGCTTCACTGAGGACAAGCTGGCCATTTGGCTATAAAGCTTCAGTCCTAGCCCTCTGGTCAAATTAATAGGCTCAGTATTAGTTTCCTAGGGCTGCTATAATAATGTACCACAAACTCAGTGGCTTAAAATAACAGAAATTTCTCGTTTCACAGATCTGAAGTTGTAAGTCTAAAATCAAGGTACCAGCAGGCCATGCTCCCTCTGAGATACCGGAAAGAATCTTTCTTTGCCTCTTCCTAGCTTTCTTAGCTTCTGGTGGTGGGTGTCGATCCTTGGCGATCATTGACTGCCAGTTTCCACACTTCAATCTCTGCCTCCATTGTCACATAGCCCTTGCCCGTGTCTGAAGAGAACACTCCTCTTTGTATGAGGACACCAGTGACACCGGACTAAGAATTCTACTCTAGTATGACATTCTGCTCCAGTATGACTTCTTTAACTGATTAAATCTCTGACAACTCCATTTCCAAAGAAGGCCACATTCTGAGGTACTGCAGGTATGAGGGCAACACAATTCAACTCATAACAAGTTTGCTTTTAAAAAGCATAGTTTGATGCCCGAGAAGATGGAGGAGCAGTGAGCAGCAGAAAAACCACCTCTCCGAGATTTCTTGTCCAGTCACTGGAATATATCAATGTGAGCAAGAGAAGAAGGAGGAGCTGAATTCAAGTTCAAGTCAGCAGGAGGTCAAGGAGCCAAGTGCAAGCCAGCAGGAGACACTCCAGAAAGAATGGCTACTAGCAAGAAATCAACCAATAACAAATGTCGATGTGGCCGTGTGGTAAAAGGAACCCTTCTCCACTGTCAGTGGGTAACCACTATGGAAATCAGTGTGGAGATACCTCAGGGAACTAGGACTAGAGATTCCATCTGACCCAGCTATTTCTCTTCTTGGTATCTTCCCAAAAGAATTAAAAGCATCATACCACAGCAATACATGCACACCCATGTTTATAGCAGCACAGTCTGTAATAGCTCAATCTTGGAAACAGCCCAAATGCCTGTCAACCGATGAATGGATAAACAAAATGTGGGGGTTTTTATACAATGGAGTTCTACTCAGCCATAAAGAAAGATAAGCTTGAGACATTTCCAGGTAAATGGTTGCATCTTCAGACCATAATCTTAAGTGAAATAAATCAGACACACATGTTCAAATACCATATTGTTTCTCTAGTGTGAGAAACTGCAAGTGTAAATAAGGACTAAAATGTATTATATTGGGAAAAGGGAAGACTTGTTCAAATGGGAAGGGGAATGAGGGAAGGTGGAGGGGGAAAGGAATGGAGAAACAAGAAAAAAAAAGAGAATAGAAGGAAAAAAATGGAAACAAAGCTTTTGCAAATAAGGAAGGGAAGAGGCGGTGAAGGGAGGGGAGGGGAATGGGAAAAAAAGCAGCAAGATATGTCATGTACAGGTGCAAATTCCCTATGATGTATTTTATCATTATGTATATCTAAAATGTACCACTAAAATAAAATTTTTTAAAGTAAATAAAAGGTATAGTTTATCTGAAATGAAAAAAGCATATTGTATGTATATTTTAAACAACTTATTTAAATTATACAATTTGGAATAATGGATATATAGTACGCACTTAAAGTCAGCAACCATGCAGGCATTATTCAGCACTCACCTTATTACAGCCCGTAATCTTATGTAATCAGTTAAAATCTGTCTTGTAAGTTTCATAGTAAGGCATTCAACCCATCTGTGAGTTTATACAGGCTCCAGACACTCAGTTAATGCTTGGGATGACAAGTGCTATAATCCCTTCCTGAATTCACCAGCTTTTACTCCCCTGTGAGTATGATTTCCTGCCCTCTACAAATAAATGGAGAAAGACATCATTTACCTTTTAACCTTTCCTAGTCACTTCTGTTCCTACTTAATTCCCCTGCTATTTCTGAACACATTCTCACTGAACTTTCCACTGTTTATCTCCCTGGATCTCATTCTGAGGCTTTCTCTTCTGCTTTGCAGCTGTCATTCATCTGTCTTACTCTCCTTTATTGCCTTATCCACACAAAACATTGTCTCTCCAATCCCTTTTTATACTGTATACCAAAAAGAACTCTATCCAATGGAGTTAAAACTTTTGATATTCGCACAAAGATTGCACTGCCCCATAAGCTCAGTGCTGAGAATCATCCTAAAATTATGTACTGGAATAGAAAATTCATAGGCACAAAAATACTAATTACAGCATTGGATAGCATATTCAGTCATTTAAATATTCAAAAATACCCTCAACAGGGGAACAGAAATTAATAAAGATATAAATATAGATGTAATTATGTATTATCATAATTCAGTACAATATTAAACAGTTGTTAAAATAATTATGAAGTCTATTTGACAACAGTAAACATGCATATGTAATATTAATTCTAAAATCCATCATTAAGATATTTCTTTTTATCACAGCTCTACAAATATTGTAATAAGAGTCTGTGATAATTGACTATAGATGTAGTATAAAATATGTTCAAATGTATGATAACTTTTAAAGGTAGCTAATAAAAAGCACAAAGAATACACACATTTATGATACTAGAGATAAAAACTGAAACAAAGAAGTTAGTCACTATAACAAAAGGGTGGAAAAGTGAGAGAAAAGAGAAATTGTGCTTCAGAGAAAACATGAACTCAGATGGCAAGAATGCATCAAAGCTGTCAATAATAATAATAAATGTTAAAGTGATTAGGTAACCATGTTGAAAGACAAAGACTCAAGTAACTCAAAAACAAAATAAGTTCTAAAAATGTGTCATTTACAAAAGACAATCTTAAAGTGAAAATAATGCTTTAAAATAAGGGGATAGAAAATAATACCTTAGACAATATGAGTCAAACCAAAACTGGAATAGATTTAAGGATGGAACATTAAAATGAACAAATACACTTTATATTGATTTTTATATTGATGAATAGTACAATTCAACAAGAAGATATAACTACCACAAACTTTTGTGCATGTAATAGTGCCTCAATATTTTTTTGAGACGGGGTCTTGCTATGTAGTGCAAACTGGCTTTAAACTCACCATGTACCCAGACTGGCCTCGAACTTGTGGTGATTCTCCTGCCTCAGTCTCCTGAGTGCTGGAATTACAGGCATGTGCTACCACATGTGGCTCTGTGCATCAAATTTTTAAGAACTTCTCTAAAGCAAACGAACAGAAAAAAAAAGAATAAATTGTGAGTCATGAATCTCAGGGGAACACTCACCACTTTTCTCACAAATTCAGTAGAAAAAATGGCCAGAAGAGTAAAGAACTGAATAATAGCGGAAGCTGCATATAATATACCAGAATATTGTTCACAACCAACAGACAGAAACTGCACCACCTTTTTAAGTATCCATAAAAATATTTACAAATGACTATGTGTTACACAATATAGAAATTTTCAAAACTTTTAAAAAAATTTGAAGCCAAATTCTCTGACCACAGTGGAAAAATACAAATTTTAAATGTCTAAAAATTAAAAGTATCTTTCTATGAATTTTAGCGCAGATATAAAGTCTGTGCAACCAAAAAGCAATTTTACTGTCTGCTATTTTAGTAAAAATTTTTAAATACACTTCTTGCCAGGTGTTATGGTGCACTCGTTAATCCCCTTGACTGGAGAGGCCGAGAGAAGAGGATGGCAAGTTCCAGGCCACCCTGGGAAACTTAGTGAAACACTGTCTCAAAATAAAATCCTTTTGAAGGGCTGGGAATGTAGTTAAGCACTTCCTGGGTTCAATCCCTAGAACTGGAAAAAAAATTGAAACAAAACAAAAACTTCTTGTGCTAAAGCACATTTTAAAAATGTATTTTAAAATCCTCTAGAAATGAATGATAAAGTATTGTATTTCTTCAAGGAACTGAAACTGATCAAATACTTGTTGCACATTAATATACTGAGAGGATTTTGAGGTGGAATTAGGTATAAGAACATAGAAGATTAAACAAATATTAAAAATAAGATAATTATTAGCTCCAAAGAAACTTTAAATGTTTTCTAGAAAGGAAAGCAGAGCAATCAGTTGTAACATTTCCTTGGTTCACAATCTTGGTGGCAGATTAGAATCACCTGGATTTTTTTAATCCAGAAAACCAGAATTGGCACATGACTATAAACCTAGCACTCAGGAGGCTGAGCCAGGAGGATCAAAGGTTCGAAGTCAGCCTGTACTACATATCAAGATCACAACCAGCTTGAACTACATAAGGAGGCCATGTCTCAAAAGACCAAAACAAAGGGAAAAATCCAGATGTCCAAGCCAACTTGGATCACTAAATCGGAAATTGGCATTATCATTTTTAAATTCCCCAGGTGTTTTAAATAGGCAGCCAATATGAAGACCATGGAGTCGTTAATACCCTATTGATGTAAGCAAAATGACAAAAAAATTGGAAACCTGGTGAGCATGGGCAGGCAGGGGGGAAGGGGTGGTAAGGATGGAGGTGATTGTACAGAATGCTACTTCTCATTTTATGTGATAGGAAGTAAGTTGAAAATGTCTGAAACTGAACCGTCCAAGAAGTAGCCATACAGGTATAGAAATAAATACTAAATGAATCATCTAAAGCACTCGAGTGGTTGTCCATGGAGGATGGTACATAGGAGAGGAGGGCTCAGTGCTTCTTAAAACGTGCTGAGAATGACCTGACACTTTATGTGCACATATGACTTTGATAACAGTGAAAAGTAAAGTGAAAATATCAATAAAAGCTACAATAACATAGAAAATAACCACAAAAAGGGAACCAAATTCAATCGTTTGAAAAAGCCAGTTGACTAACAAAACTTCTAGGTAAAAAAAGAACACACATACATAAATATGTATACACACACTTAGACCCTGAAATGGCACATAACAAATGACAGAGATGATACCAAATAACACTGTAAGAAAATCAGATTCATTCATCACTTTATATTCAATAAATCTGAGACAAATGATCTCAATTTTTTTTTCTCAAAATAAAAGATAGATAATAGGAAGGAGATCTTCCGCAAATGGGAAGCGGATGAAGAGATGGAGGGAGGTAGGAGGAAGGAGAGGGAAAGAGGAAAGAAGGAATTGGGATGTGTTATGTGCATATACCAAGTTCACACAAGGAACGTAAACATTATGTACTGCAAATGTGAACTGATAAAAATAAATAAATAACAAATAATTTTCTAAGCTATGCAACAAGTTAGTTACCAAAATCAAAGTAAAAAGAGCAAAAACTCTTCAACATGCTGATAACTGTGAAAGCAATTTAAGAGACTTACCAAGACAAAAACTAACTGAAATGAAGATATCCTTCATCCCAGCAACTTCACTTCCATAGAAAAGTGCCTGCATATTTGGACAATATATGTTCGATGATGCTCATTTCAATATTATTCCTAAGGGCAGAAAATGAGACACAACCTAAAGGTCCATCCATAAAGGGCTAACTGTATTATGTTCTATCTATGTTTTGAAACACTATGTAGCAGTTTTAAAAATAAAGTGGATTTCAGTGGAAAGATACGTCAAAAACAAACTGTTAAGAAATTTTGCCTAAGTGGTGTTTTTAAATATATATTTGAACAGGGCACAGTGGCACATGTCTATAATCCCAGAACTCTGGGAAGCTGAGGGAGGAGGGTCACAATTCAAGCCCAACCTAAGCAAAATAAAATTAAAAAAAAATAACTTTAAAAAGGCTATTGCTTGATGTGAAGCCCTGGGATCAATCTCCAATACCATAGTAAGTAAGTAAATAAATAAATAAACTTGTATTTGTGTGTGTGTTAAATTACATTGAAAGAATGAAATGGATGCACAATAAGAATCTACTAATGGCAAACGATAACATCATAAGGTTCATAAGATTCCAAGAGAGAGGGGTAAGTGAGGATGACTTCCCTTTGTGGTACTTCTGTGTTAGAAATTTTCTAATGAAAATGTGTTTATTTGTGTGAATAAATTATTAAATTTCATGTATGCAGGTAGATAAAGCCTAAAAAGAAGAAACTTTACCAATAAAATAATATGTTTGTTTTTCTTTGATTCAAGGTGGCATGATCCTAAGCACATTACATATTCTAAGGTTTTATATGGAGCAGAGTTTGTATGGCTGATCTAATACAATGGGATGTTTTCAATATCACCAAACATCATGAGAAGAGTTTGGAAGTAAAACTTAGAAGGGGTGACAAATGAGCAAATCTTCTATGCCCAGCTGTTTTACTTTCATAATCTATAAAAGGATAAATATGTCCTCACAATATTTAAAACTTCAAATTAATTATCCTCTCCCTTATCTCTCCTGCTCCCTACCCTGATCTCCCTCAGGGAATTTTTTTTTTAACCAAACAAGTAGCCTACTGTGTGATTAAAAAAAAAAAAAAAAGAACATGCAATTGTTTCCGAACTGCTTCCCATTTTCCTTGATATTAAACAAACCCTCTGCTGTACATTCTAAACTTGTTAGAATCAAGTGAGTGTGAATTTAAATGCTTTGATTTAAAGGAAGTCTGAAAGTAATCAATTTGATGGAAACAAATCCCAAATTTAACACCCTCAACAATCCAACTTTTATATAGTAATTTAAGTATCTAAGGTACAATTTTGTTCTGTAGTCCTAAAGAAAAAGTAGTGGTTAAATATGAAAATTTTTAGCGCGAGTTAGTGATAGGCCTGCTCTATAGTCACCCTATTTCCAGCATAGTGATAATACTTCATTTTCCTAGTTCCTATAGAAACAAAGTTCTGGTCATGCTTTAATTTAAAGAAATTCAAAGAACAGAGTTTCCACATATAACACTGTCAAAATACCTCTTCACCCTGAATTTAAGGATTCTTGCTGTTCACTATAAATATTACTTGGTCACTCCATGATAACAAAATAGACAGAGAAACACAGAGCTGGACATTAATGCTCTGAACTTTGCAGACTCCAGAAGTACTGAATTGTGAGGTTGCTTCCCTGCATTCCCCTCGTCTCTTGCCAAGATCACATTGTCTTCCTCTTAAAGTTCACACAGCCCCAGGTTTTGAGAAGTATCCTGATATCAATCTAGAAATTTAAGGTGCTCTAGGGCATCACCACGATGCACAATTAAGTCACCCTACACCCCTGGCTTCGACTGACAATGCGATAGGTGAGTTTCATCAGTTTTCATACAGTCAGGTTTCTACCAATATCCTTGACCTAGCAGGTAGCTCCCTCAACAATAAAATGGATCATTTTGGAGCTGTATCCTATTTGCTAGCTCTGTTACTTCAGCCAAGTATCTTAGTTTCTCCAAATCTCAATTTTATTATCTTTAAAGTGCAGCAAATAATACCTACCATATAGAAAACATATCACAATGTATGGCACATAGTGATGCCGATTAACTGCTAATTCACACCACTCACATCTTCTTGATTTTACTTTGATAATCTGAGTATGGTATTGGAAGCTCAAAAACTGGAAATCTACAAGTTTGTTTTTCCAGCTCCACATGCCATCTTGAGCTCCTACTCCTTTTGTATAAAACAGCAACATCATCTGCTTAGCTCAAATCTCTGACTTTGTCCAATATTGACCTCCATGGGACCCTTGCTACTAGTGAGACATGTGGCTGATATTTTTCTGCTCCTGGTATACTCTCAGGATATCATCCTGGTTCAACAGCTCCACATCATGTAAACCTACTTTTGGAAGGAGTGCCTGTCCCAACACCTTAGGTAATTCTATTGAAAACTGTCTGTAAAATCCTACTCAGATAACCCTACCCATTAGATGTCTCTGGCATTCGTATACCATAAAGGCTCATATACAAAAAAATAAAATAAAATAAAATAGGAAGAGCACAGAGAAATTTTAGGGCAGAGAAAATACTCTGTATGACATTATAATGGTGGACATAAGTCATAGTTTTGTCGAAACCCACAGAATATAAACCAGGAGCAAACCCTAGTATAAACTATGGACTTTGGGTGATAATGATATGTAAGCATTTTGTCAGTTGTAACAAATACACCATCCAGTAGGAGATGCTGATAAGGGGAGAGGCTGTGCATATGTGGGGAATAGGGGGTAAATGGCAGAGCTCTGTACTTTCCATTCGATTTTGCTATTAACTAAAACTGTTCTAAAAAATAAAGTCTAATCTAAAAAACAAATGGTAAATTGACTTTCCCTCAGGTGTCTTCTCTCACTTTGACCCAGAGTCAGAGATTTGAAAGAGATGCGATTCCAGCTATCAAGCTAGTAGGAGAGAACAGATAAATTACTGCTCGGTTCTTATAATAAGCATCGTGCTAAGAGTTCTACATGCATTATTATAAATCCTCACAACACTGCAAGGTAACATTGCTCCCACCTGACAGATGGGGAAAGCAACCGTCACTAAGATTAAATAACACTCCCAAGTTCACCTAACAGCCAGGAACAAAGCTGAAACATGAATTCTTTGTCAGCTTCAAAGTCTGTTGATACAGTGGGCACTGTTCTGTTTATGCGTATTACTTCACTCGGTTTAATCCTGTGAGTTAGATACTATGATTAGCATCCTATTTTATAGTTGAAGAAACCAAGCTCAGAGAGGCTAAGGAAATTGGCCAAGATCACATTGGCAGAGCTGTGATCAGAAACCAGGCAATCTAGCTGCAGAGCCCAAGCTCTCATCACCATGTTTTGCTGCCTCTCAAAAATCAGGATAATTGTGTCAAACTCTCCACTTAATTTGGCATGTATAAATAACCTAAGGAGCTAATCAATTCCTTTGATATCTGAAGCTACCAAAAGCCATCTACTGAAAAATAAAGAGTATCATTTTGGCTGTAGATCAGGCTCCCTGCCTGATAACTCATCATATTGGCTCTTAATCTCCACAGAGATTAAAGATATAAAATTCTGCATGTTACTGTAGAAGTCACACTTACCTGAAAAGGACACATTCCAGGGTAAAAAAGACTCTTTCCCTAACAAAACAATTTCTTCTTCCACAACAATAATCAATATTAATTTTTCTCCATTTGGATGGGCCTCTTTAAATTCTGCCAAGAACATAGTATACTGAAATCAGTGTTTATCATCTAAACTTTGCAATAAAGTTATTTTCCTCCCGTTTCTAGAATGTATATACTATACTCAAAAATCCCATACATGATAACATTTGGTCATGAACAACAGTAATCAATAAAGCATTTAATTTCTAAAAATCAGGCTTGCTTTGTTTTCCTATTGTATGAGTCAGTGTCTGGCACATGTAAAGTAAAATGAAGAAAATGAGCTTATAAATCACAGTAATCTCCCTGATAATCACTACTCATTTAGTGAAGGGACAATGTGCTCACTACATGAGACATTCTTATAAAAGACACCAAGCTGCAATTAACGATCTATAGATCTCATTTGCTCTGAATTAGTAACTGCTCTCATTCTAATAAATTCTCGATACCTAAGGACCTTATTCTGATTATTTTTATCTCATGTTCCTTGCCCACAGAGAAAAGAAAAAGAAATAATTCCTTCCCCTGATGCCAGCTGAGTGTATTCATTCCCCCATATTTCTCATATATCAGCCCAGAAAGGTATTCCAACCCAAACAATGTTAGAACACATTTTGTTTTCTTAAGAGGTTAGAATACTCCTCCAAATCTCTTAACCAGATCATTTACCTATGACAGCAATACCTTGATAAACGTTGTTTAAAATGTCCTTGGCCAGTGAAAAATTTTTAAAGGGCTAACAAATTAAAAGTGAAAATTTTAGTTGACTTGTCTTTATTTTAAAATATTTCTATTATGCTCTGAAAAGTATATTATGATATTTCAAATAAAATGATTACCTATATGCTACATAACTCTACATAAACAATAATGTGATTGCCCTAAAGATTCCATTGCATGGGCAGAATGGATAATGTAATACTTGTTTATCATTTTTTCCCATAGCAAAATAAATATTATTTCTCTATCCCTGGCAGGCATGAGGATTAATGAAGGCAAAGTATAAAAATATCACTGGAGAAGTCACGTTTGAGACACAGAAAAATGAATCTAAAAGATATTTCAGAAAATATTTATTAAGTTAAATCCAAAGAAAACTTTAATTCACTATTATAGAGTTTTATCTCAGTCACGGGCCCAGAGATGAACATGCAGATTAGAATAATGCAGATAAAGTTTAAGAGTTAAATTAAAAGATTAATGTTTATAAAGACTTGGGCAGAATGGAATTCCCATCTTGAGAGTATCTCTCCTTTTCTTAAGTAAGTCTGAGAGGATTTTAGAACTGGAATATGGTAAATGTCATTCTGTGTAAAGGGTTAGCACCAAAGTCATTGAACTAAGAACAGAATAAGGACTTTTCAAAACAACATGACTCTGAAGAGACATCCCTCAGAGCAGAGGTGTCGCTTTGGGAGGTAACCTGATGGAGTCTCTACATAGATGATAATAACCTGTCCCTAACAACTACATAATTCTGTACTCTACCATAGTACAGCATGGAGTTGTGGCAGCTAAGGAGAGCAAAAGTCATTATGCAGGAAGGGAACTTAGTCTCATCCTGTTAAAATTCTGTCAAATCCAAAAAAAGAGAAGCGACACAAATGAGCACCTGAGCTGTGCTGGTGGGCAGAAAACCCACATACACCATCACATGTGCCCCACCAGAACAGACGAGATCTCACCTCCAATATGAGGAAGACACTACCAAAAACCCTATTTCTAGGACCTGTGACATTGTAATATCTCCTTTGTCATCATTAAAGGTGCTTTTGTAACCACAACCTGGCAACTGCGTTAGAAATGTATCTGACGAGCAAATCAAGAACACATTTTTCATGTTTTTGATGAAAAATGCATTCATATCACAGTAAAAGTAATTAAAGCCTTTGGCTACTTACATTCCAAACAAAAAGTTACTTTCTTCCAACCTTTTCAAGTAAAATATTGATGCAAACTATTTAACATAGACTTTATGATGAGGTTCCTTCATTCTGAATATCTGCTTATGTGATAGCCTATTAAACACAAGATAGTTTTCTACCTCCTTTGACACCTGTCTTCTCCCTCTAATATGGAAAATAAATGGTCAACTCCTGTTGCTGCCACTTTTTTCTGTCTCTGTCTTTCATTCATGTTCTATTTTAGGCTTTTCATTTACCATCCACAGAGAAAAATACAAAGAAACTCATTTAAAACTATGTATTAAAATATATAAATATCTGAATAAATGTTACATGTTTATTTTTTATGTTATTTCCTCTGCTTTTCTTATTTCTTTCCTTGTCTTTCCCAATGGTCAATAAAAAAGAACTATCCAACCAAAAGTACAAGCAGAAAATGTATGAAAATAAAGAATAGAAACTCAGGGAGCTATCAGACAGTATTAAGTGGCCTAACACGAAAACTGTAACTGGAATCCTGGAAAGAAAGGACATAAGTGGAGAAATAGAAAACTTATTCAAAGAAATATCGGCTGAAATTTTTTCAAAATTATGCAAACTATTAACCTATAAAAGCAAGAATATCATCAAATTATAGGGGGAATTAACAAAAAGAAAAACCACACAAAGATATATCTTAATCAAATTGCTGAAAATAAATGATAAAGAGAAATATTTAATGCAGCCATAGGAGTGTAGGTAAAATGTACATTACTTACAGAGGAATGAAAATAAGAAATTCTTGTTAGAACCTATTCAAGCCTAAAGATAATGGAATTATCTTTAAAACACTGAAAGAAAAAAATTTCAACCTAGAACAGTGCACCCAAGGATTGCTGTAAACTTTTACCAGTAAACTTATACCAGTGATGGTGAACCTTTTAGAGACTGAGTACCCAAACAGCAACCCAAAGCCCACTTATTTATCACAAAGTGCCAACACTGCATTGAAACCTGAATATTGAAGTTTAAGTTTAAAAAAAACAACTAATACATTAACATCTTTTGTTTTAAAAGAAAAACACAATAACAGAGCCTTCAATGATACAAACAGGTTTTTACTGAAAGGTAAAAGTTTGCATTTGGTGTATTTTTGCACAATTAATGTGATCTTTGCTGTTGTGTGCTGATAATCTGTCAAAGCTTGGCTCATACTTTGTTAGTTTGAGAACAACACGTGCAGCACTCAGGTCATCTGTTAGTCTGTTTCTTGCATCAGACTTGATATAACTCAAAGCTGAAAACAGCTGCTCACAAGCACGAGATGTTCCAAACAAAGTAAGAAAAGCAATCCCAAGTGCTTTCATTAACTTAAAATTACTTGGCAGAGAATTCCGCACTTTAAGGATTTCATTTTTAGAACTATTAACTGTGCTGCCCTTTGTCATCCCTTCACACTCTTATCTTCGCTCTGTTCTCAAGTGTTGTACATAGGTCATAGAATTTATTTTTTCCAAATAGAGCTTTCTTGAAATTCCAATAGTGCAATTTTCAGATTTCCAAAATCTAACCAGTGTAAGCAGGAAAGATCAAGTTCTTCAAATTTGGCTTTATCTGGAAAAGTAAGAAAACACAAGGTTGTCTCCATTTTACAGAACCGTAAAAATCTGTTACCAAAATTCTCCTTTGTAGCTGCTACAGTGCTAGAAAATTTCTTGCAGATTTCCTGATGGCTTGTAGGATTGTCTACAAATATTGTAGAATTTTCTAAATGTATTTTTTGATTTGGAAAACATTTCAGCTGCCTGCTTTGAAGGTCTCTTTCAAAAACCTACAGTTTTCTTTCAAACATTTTGATGTCACAAAACATCCTTTCTGCTGTTTTCCCTACACTTTACACTTTTTTGTTCAGTACACAGAAGAAAGGTTGAACATGAGCTTGTTAAGTCAGGCCATATCAGTGAACTGTGGATACTCCTGCCCTTTTTCATTCATAAACAGCCTAATTTCATCCAATCAGGCTATAAATCTCCCCAGGACTCATCCTTCGCTCAGCCAGTGGACATTATTGTACATAAGCAAATCATTATACTGTGCCAGAACCTCATCAAGAAGTGCTTGAAACTCAAAAATTAAGAGCACAAGCCATGATGTAATTCATCATTTCTGTGACATCTTTGAGGATATTGTCTAACATTTTGCTGCTTTCCCTGGCACAAAGAGCCTCTTAATGTACAATACAATGAAACTGAATGAATGACTGGATGCTTTGCTTCTTCAACAAAGAACTGTATTCAACCAGATGTTGCCCCTACCATGCAAGGTGCTCTGCCAGTAGTAACTGTAATCACTTTTCCTGGTCTTATGTCTTGTGACATAAAAGCTTCCATCAAAGCATTGCAGATATTATCCCTGTGTTCTTCCATGAAAAGATGCCAGTTTCTCTAACTCTTCTCTCATGATAGCACCAACAGCACAACACAAAATGACTGCTAGCTTTGCGTGATTATTTATATCTGTGCTTTCATCCAAGCACAGGGAGTAACAGGCTGCCTTCTGTAAGTCAGTGGTGAGCTGCTGACTAGTATTACTTGTCATGCGCAGGACTCCATCTTCAACAGCATTTCTGCTAAGTGGCATCTACAAGATACATTGCATAATTTTATACTTGTTTGAGAAATCATATAAAAGGGAATTACTCCCAAAAAACATAGCTATTTTAATAAAATTCCCATCAGAGAGAGGCTTACCATCCACTTCTATCCACAGTGAAATTTGAAAGCTGGCAGCTGTCAGATGATTTGTTTTACAAAAATAGCTACAAAAACTAAGATATATGGAATCATATTTCCTCAGTTTCCCTTTAAGAAATTATTTCCTTTCAGTTTCACTAAGTTTGGCAACATTTTTGTGTTTGATGTCAAAGTGCCATTTGACACTTCATGTATGACACACAACACTTTAACTACACAGAATACGTAATACTTGTGCATTGCGTTCACTCACTCCAAATGACTGTCCAGGCCTCTTGAAATGATTTTCCACTGTTTTCAGTTTTGCTGTTTTTGCTTCAGTGGTTTTTTTTTTCTTTTTTTGCATTCAAAACTTGGAGTCTACCAAAACGCAAAATTTTAAAAAACAATGAAGCACCCAGTACAAATCTATCCATATACCAAAAATAGCTAACGCTATATGTTAACACTAAAGAACTGGATAATCTGTAAATCAACAGTCTACAGCAGTGATTCTCAGCTGGGGTTCCTCTTGATTTGCTGACCACCAGAGCAAGGGGGCAGTGTTCCACTGACCACCAGCTTTTGGCCTGCTCTGAAGAAGGTATCTGAGTACATTTTCTACCATGTGGAGGCTTCTGCTAAAATCATAACCAGTCCAAGGGTCCATATATATATATATATATACACACATGTATATATACATGTACCTCCTTGCTCTTGTTTTTATAAATTCTTCACAAACAACTAAATATGATGCTGCACATTCAAATAGGTCGGGGGGGGGGGCGGCATAACATTAAAAGAATCTCGGTTTCCTAATCAGAACATCTCTTGGCTAAATCTTAGATATTAAATTTCGATTTTTCATAAGCCCAAACCTTTTGTTAATAAAAACAAATGTATTAAAACTCACAGTCAGTCCAAGTATGTATGTATGTCTGTGTGTGTGTGTGTGTATGTGTGTGTGTGTGTGCATGTATAGCTCCTTGGCAGCACACTGACTAGACATGCAAAAGCTCAGACAAGTCATGGCTAATGAGTCAGATTCATTCATTTACAAGACCTTATAAAGCTAATTATCATATATACAGATTACAAACCAGACTAATAGGCCAAAAGAACATATAAAATATGTAAGAAAATTGTACTAAGTCAAGGTATTTCTGTCTTTTTTGGCACAGCAACCTATTTATACAGTACTGTAATTTTTGCTGATTGTACTGTATAGTAAAGTACTGTAGTTTTATGTTCTGTTACACGTTACATTACTGCATGTAAGAGTTATGCAAATAAAAGCAAAGTCATCGAGTTGGAGTTTCCTTCGATCATTTCTTTTTCTGAATACTATGATGTACATACTACAATTCCTCATTTAGCAACCAATTTGGTTAACGACCTAGCCACAGGAATTGGAACTCAGTTGTTAAATGAGGATTGTCTCTATCAAGGTGACGGGGATTTCTGGTTTCAGTTCCAACATGTAAAAATCTTCGAAGTTGTCTCTCCTATCTATACAATAAGAAAAATCTTGTGCTCACTTTAGCAGCACATATACTAAAATTGGAATGATACAGAGAGTAGCATGGCCCCTGGGCAAGGATGACATACAAATCTGTGAAGCATTCCATATTTTAAAAAAGAAAAAAAAAGAAAAGAAAAATTTGGACAAACTGAAAATCAAGACTCTTCTTGGAGCCATCAGAGAACTGTGATCACAGGGCACGACACCACCTTGAAATGTGGAAATACAAGCACATCCATAGAGACATGGCTAACATCTGCTTACCTGCAGAAGATGTGGGAGCCATAAATGAGTAGGAAAACTTAATGGCAATTCTGACAAGTTGTTAGAAACTGAGCATGGGCCTGTGAGCACAAAAATTCCAGGGAGTCAAGACATAGGGGAAACTTACACTTTCCTGGACTTTATCTCCAGGAAGGCCATCAGGTTCTTCCAGTGAAGGAAGACTCGAGGTAGACCTGCTCATAGCTCTGGTACAGGGAAAGGCAGAATCATCACTGTGCAATGTGCTCAGAGCCTTCTCTACAATCAAGGACCTATTCTCTGAAGACCCTTCTGGAGATTTATCACAGCTAGAAAAAGGTCATCTTGCCCACCTCTTTTACCATTACTATCTCACCTAATGGAGAAGTTTTTCTAAAGTTATACCACTGCAGAAAAAGCTTTTGAAGTTCACAGCACAGACATTCAGGCCAGGTCCACTACGTGACTGACCTTTAGTCATACATAACCAAAATACTCATCAATAGGTGAACAGATAAATAAAGTTTTGTACATCTATACAATCTGATACTACTACAAAATAAAAGGAACAAACTAATGATACACATAACAACATGAATAAATCCCAAAAACTTTATGCTGAGCAAAAGAATTGACACAAAGGAGGGCATATTTGATGATGGCATTTATGTGAAATGTTTTTAAAGGCAAATCTAATCTGTAACAGCAAAAGAGGTAAGTGGTTGCAAGCAGGAATAGAAAGGAGACTTGACTCAGAATAGTACAAAGAAACATTTTAGGTCATGAAAATGTTCTGTATCTTGATTGTGGAAGCAGATACATGGGACTGTATGCATTGGTCAAAACTCATCAAAAATTAGCCCTTACAGTAGGTATATTTGGATGTCAATTTTCTTGGTGGTGCTCGGGAATGGACGCAATTGTTTTTAACTTTTAAAACTGTTTGGCCTACAGAACAAGAATATTTCATTTTGTTCCTTCTTCAGCAAACCTAAAAATATACTCTTCACTTGTGCTCACCCCTGCTTACCCAACTGATTTCCAGACTTGAAACCAGCAACCCTGTCAGCATTTACCACCCTTTAAATTATTTTGATCATTCCATTGCCACCAAAATTAGAATTTGTCAAAAACACAGGGCACTTTGCAAACTCCCTTTATCATGGCATTTAAGTAGATTTGCTACTCTCAGTAATCTTATTTTATAACTTTTTAAAAAAATTAATCTTAATTTTCATGTAAAAAGACCAAAAGGCAAAGATTCTGGTTGTATTAGTACATATTAGACTAGTGGGTTCCATTTTGGCATATTACTACATGTACATAACATACTTTACTTATTTTCCCCCTTACCCCTTTCCCCCTCCCAATCCCCTTTCTCTTCTATATTATTATCCCTCCTACTTTCATGCCCTTTCTGAGATATAGTTCTTTATCATTCCTAAATATATACACATATTGTTTTACCTTGGGTTAAACCTCACAGTTCTTGTGAAATGACCTGGTCCTCATCTTCTAAGCCTCCACCACAGACACGTGTTGTTTAGATGACCACGTGTCCTTTATGTTGGTCCAGATGCACCCGATGAGTGTCTATTATTTCATTGGTAAGTGACACTTCCTAATGTAGGTGATGACAACCAAAATCAGTCATTCCACATTCTAAAGATAACCACACTGTGTTCTAGAGCCAATCTCAGGTTACTATTTGGTAAAGTTATTAATTTATACAATGCTTATAGTCAGGCTTAGTAGAGAACTGTGTAGCATCTTTAGAGAACACAATATACATCTAGAGCCTATGAAAAGAAGTTAAAGTAACCCTTTATTCAATCTGCCAAGGGACTATGGAACCTTGTAATTATCTGGCTTTAGATAGAAGAGATACATTGCAATTGGGTACACATGAGGGCACAGGTTTTTCTCAGATGACAGATGGCAAGAAAAAGCTTGACAGTGCAAGCTTTCTCCCAGACCTTTTTAATTTATTTTCCCCAAACGCATCACATTTTAATCCTGGCTCTCTGACCCAGTACGTTAGCTTTTTTATGAACTTATGATTAACAAGCACCATGGTTGCAGGAGCTAAATTTTCTTCCATTTAAAACTAAATTTTACTCATAAAAGTTATAACCCCTAAACACTGGGTGAAAGAGACCAAATGAGGAATGAAAGTATTTTAAAAGGACAAATGAGAACAGAAAAATGTAGTCTTGAACTATAATTACCAGAGCATCTGGAATTCCGTGAGCCAAATCTACTCAGTTACAACCCTGGGCAATTCAATCTGAAAAGCAGGGTTCAAGAATTAGCCATATCAGCTACTGCCAAATAGCTTGGTCCCCCAAATTAGGATGGTGTTCCCAATCCTCTCTTCCAGTTCATGTGGTAATTCATAGCCTTGCATAAAATGGTAACAGTACATACAAGTGTTACTTTTATATCCCTTTTATTCAAATGGAATATGATAAAACAGTATAATGCAGGTGCCTAATTATGTGGGTAGAATCTGAACTTCCAAATACATAGCAAGTATGTGATCTTGGCTTCTGGCTTGCCCTGAAAAAAATTAGGGAGGTGAGGGAGGTGAAGTTGTTACCAAACATATGGCAGGATCCTTCAGCCAGGCAGATTCAGGCATTTTGAACACCCTCCCTATTCACAATGCATCTTCTCATCAGTGAAAGAGGAATTTGAGGAAAAAATGTTAAGTTGGATCCATGTATAATGATTAAAACGTTTTTTCTGTGGATATTACTTAAGGGGCAACTCAAAGGATGCAACTTGGTATTGTCAAAAGTGAACAAAAGTCTCAAATAAATTCCTCTTCCTCCCCTTCCCTTTTTGTTGCTATCATTTCAGCATTTCATAGTAACAAAGTCATATTTATTTTAGAGTCAAACTCAGTTCCACCTTTTCTTGTGCTTGGGATTGAACTCGGGGCTTTATGACTGCTAGGCAATAACTCCATTGGTAAGCTATATCCCCCCTCCTTTTTAAATTTTCAAACTCATTTCTCAATACACTTTCTTAAAAAATAATCCTTGTACATGTAATTAGATGTTTTAAATTATTTCCATTCTCTCTCCATAATAAAATAGCATTATAAGAAAAGAAAAACAGAACTCTACTTCTGGAATGCCTAAAAATAGTTTACAAACACGGGTTTGCCTTTCCTTATAGAAGCACTTGATCTACCACATGTGCAAATTTCAGTACGGGACCACAAGAAATATGAAAACACAGGGTAATGTGATGCCTCCAAAAGAAGATAAGTCTCTAGCAAGGTTTGCATTTTGTAAAAGTTAGCTAATCTCCTCTCATCCTCTGCAGGGAAAATAGGTGTACTACATGTTCCAAATAAGTGGAATTCCACATTCCCTTACATCAGCCTGTTTTGCTATAATCTCTGTCTTCTTAGAATTCAAGCACTTGTCCTCAGTAGAGTTTTATCAATATTTAAAGTTTTATCATTTTCATATAAATTCAAATATATACTAGTCGGTTTTGGCAGCAGGTTGGGGGAGGAATAGAGACCTCAGATACATGTATGTCTTTGCATCCATAATTGAACCTAAATAGAGCATCAGAAGTATGGATTGATTCCTAATTATTTCCTACCTAAGCCTGCAATTTGTCAGTAGGCACATTTACACCCAAATCTGAGAGAAGACAAGTCAGGAAACTAAGCACACACTTGAACAACAATTATTGAATACTTACTATTTAACAGGCATGGAAATACAAAAATAAATAAGGTTTCTCTCTTCAAAGATCTCAACATCTAAAAGAAATAGGGATAAGTAATTAGATGTTTCTGATTAGTTATACATACAAGAGGATTTGGAGGTATCATCAATGGTCACTTGATGAGTTCTTACTATGTACCAGGCATTCTTCTAAGAGTTTTGAATACAGAGACTTCTTATGTAATGACCAAATTCCATCCCTGCAATTAGGTCATTAAATGAATTGCTCACTAAATGAGGAACTGTGTATAGTATGTACATTACAGTATTCAGAACAAAGAAATAATCAAAGGAAACTTCAACTTGATGACTTTGCTTTTATTTCCATAATTCATACATGCAGTACTATAATGTATAACAGAACCCAAAACTACAGTACTGTACTGTACTGTACAGTACAATCAGCCTAAATAACAGCACTATATAAACAAGGTGTACTGTACCAGAAAGACATTGGAGCTCTACAAACAAGATGTACAGAACTGTACCCCCCTAAAAAAGACAGGTCATAAATCAAGCAGCAGGTTGTAAGTCCAAGCAGTCATTAAACAGGTAGATCATTAAACGAGGAACATTTGTATGTGACTTTAAATTACATGTTCATTTGCTGGGTGTGGCGGTGGTACATGCCTCCAATCCCAGGATTCAGAGTTTGAGGCCAGCTGGGGCTATATAGGGAATTCACGGTCATCCTGGACTACATAGTAAGATGCTTTCTCAAAAATCCAAAAAATAAAATGAAAATGAAAAAAATACATGCTGCTCACAAGAGTCCTAAGAGGTAGGTTAACATTTTACAAATGAGGGAATTAGGGTGCAGTAAGAGCATATAATGTGTTGAAGGCCACCTAACTAGTAATGACTTAAATGGCAGAATCTGGCTTCAAACCCCAACAGTCTGGGCCCAGGAGTCCCGACTCAAAAGCACTAGACAATAATGTCTCTCATAAGTCATAGGAGAGCATCATTAATTCTGTTATGGATTTAGTATGTAAAATCAAAGAAAAGTTCTTAAATAAGGCAACATTTGTTCTGGTTAACATAAGAATGAAATGAAAGCTGAGTCTACAGTCATCTTTTTAGATTTAACCAACTTATAAAAATTAACTCTTATTTTGGGAAGATTTTAGACATTTAAGAGTTCTCTTAGATAGCTTCACCCAATGTACCCCACGCTAACATTTTACATCTCTGTGGTACAGCTGTCAAAACTAAGAAACTGACATGGGCGCATTGCTACCACCAAACTCCAGGCTTTATTTAGATCTCAGCAGTTAACCATTAATGTCCTCTTTTTGCTCCAGAATCCAGTCCAAGATGCCACACTGAACTTGGCTGTCATATATACCCAGGCTCATTGGGTTTCTGAATGTCTATAGTTTTTCCTTATTTTTCATGATCTTGACAGCCTTGAGGACTACTGAACTGGCACACTGTAGAAACTTCCCCCAAACTTGATTGGTCTGATGTTTCTCTCACAACTATACTGGGGCTAAGGGTTTCCAGGAAAAGTGTCACAAGGGTAAAGTGCCCCTCTCATCACATCATATTAGGGCACACATGATTTTCACAATATCATTAGTGGTATTAACTTTCTTTAATATAAATTTTATTGGTACATTTTAGGTATACATGATGATCACATTCATCATAGGCATTTTGTACCTGTACATGATATATTTTGACTCTCTTTTATTCCCTTTTACCTCCCCTCCCTTCAGATCCCCCCCCTTATTTATGGCAGATTTGCTTCCATTTTTACCATCTTTTCTCTTTTTCTTTTCTTTTCCTTTCTCCTTCCTTCCTTTCCCCTCCCCCTCCCCCAGTTCCCCTTTCCTTTTGAACACTTTCTTTCTATTTCACAATATCTATTATACATTTTGGTCCTTATTTACACTTTTGGTTTCTCATACCAAAGAAACAACGTGATATTTACTCATGTGTGTCTGATTTATTTCACTTCAGAGTATGTTCTCAAGGTGCATCATTTATCTAGAAATGTCTTGGGTTTATCCTTTTCTATGGCTAAGTAGTACTCCATTGTATAAAAAAAAACACATCTTCTTTATCCATTCATCAGTTGATAGGCATTTGGGCTGTTTCCAAGATTTGCTATTACAAACTGTGCTGCTATAAATATGGGCATGTATATATCACTATGGTATGATGCTTTTAATTCTTCTGGGAAAATACCAAGAAGAGGAATAGTTGGGTCAAAGTGGACCACTACTTGTAGTTTTTTGAGCAACGGAAGAGGAAGCAATATTCCCAAAGTCATTCCTGGAAGCAAGCACTACCCTGATACCAAAACCAGAAAAGGACCCAACCGAAAAAGAAAACTACAGGCCAATTTCCCTAATGAACACAGATGCAAAAATCCTCAGTAAAATACTGGTAATCAGAATGCAGCAAATCACCAAGAAGATTATACACCATAACCAAGTAGGATTCATCCCAGGAATGCAGGGATGATTCAACATATACAAATCAATAAAAGTAATACACCATATCAATGGAGCCAAGGACAAAAATCACGTGATCATGTCAATAGATGCAGAAAAATCATTTGACAAAGTTCAACACACATTCATGATAAAAATAAAAAACCCTACAGAAAATGGGAATAGAAGGCCTTTATCTCAACCTGATAAAAGCTATCTATCACAAACCAACATCCAACATCATATTAAATGGTCAAAAACAAACCTTTCAGTCTAAAATCAGGAACAAAATGAGGATGTCCACTATCACAACTCTTATTCAATATCATTCTGGAAATACTAGCCAGA
Organism: Hystrix cristata; assembly: GCA_004026905.1. Taxonomy (NCBI): domain Eukaryota; kingdom Metazoa; phylum Chordata; class Mammalia; order Rodentia; family Hystricidae; genus Hystrix; species Hystrix cristata. The sequence goes on from PVJO010001572.1 coordinate 75,632, forward strand.
GCAGTTAGACAAGAGAAAGAAATAAAAGGAAAAAAGCTAGGAAAGGAAGAAGTCTATCATTATTTGCAGATGACATGATACTCTACATAGAAGACCCAAAAAACTCCACCAAAAGACTTTTAGATTTGATAACCAAGTTCAGTTGCATAGCTAGATACAAAATGAACACTCAAAAATCAATAGCATTTCTATAGAAAAACAAGGAATAAGTTGGGGAAGCCACACCCTTCACAATAGCACTGAAAAAAAAATGAAATACTTAGTGATCAATCTAACAAAAGAAGTAAATGTTGAAAACTACAGTACTCTAAAAAGGTGGTCAAAAAGGATTTCAGAAAATGGAAAGATATGCCTTGCTCTTGGGTAGGAAGAACCAATATAGTGAAAATGGCCATACTTCCTAAACTATTACACAGATTCAATGCAATCCTGATCAAAATACCAATAGCATACTTCACAGAATTAGAGAAAAGAATCCTAAAATTCATTTGGAACCAGAAGAGACCAAGAATAGCAAAAACAATTCTGGGCAACACAGGCAAGGCAGGGGGCATCACAATCCCTGACTTGAAATTATACTACAAAGATACTGTGATAGAAACAGTATGGTACTGGCATTAACTTTCAACACCAGGTTAATCTAGTGTTACCCAAGTTTCTCCACTGAACAGTTATTATTTTTCCTTTTCTCTAGTCTATGCTAGAGAATAGAGTAGACTAGAGCATAGACTAGAGTCTTTGTTTGGAAACAAGTAACTAAATCCAGCATAAATGTGGGTACTATAGGGGATTAAGCTCCACTTCCTGATGGGGCACAGAGCATTTGCTTGTATTATAACAAACTTACTCTGAAATCAACGAAAGTAATAATCCTGACCACATACAGAAAGACTAATGGATTAAATACCTGGGCTTCAAACATGTGACTATCTTTTCACAAGTCTCAGGAAAATCAAGGTATAAAATGATAATGAAAATTTACCTTTATTTCAGAGTTATTATCGGAATCAAATACTGTACTTAATTCATAAAGCTTGGAGTAAAAATTAGGAACCCCTTTCCATATGAATGAATATAATGTGCAGAAGTTTTCCACCATTAGCACAGATTCTTGCTCTTGAGATTCCATTAAGAATCCCTGCTCTAAACTGATAGTCCCAAAATGTTATGTTTTAGCATACTTAATGTTTGACACCATTTCACTGAAGTAAGTTTCCAGGGAAACAAAACAACACATAGAAACATCCAAATAATAAGTATATTTCATCTTATTTAAGGCTTGATATGAAGCAGAATCACAGAAAGAAGTGGGTCCATAGGAGGTTTATATCCCAAACTCACCTACCTCATTCACTGTCCACATGGCAAACTGATACCATGGGAGCAGGTGCTCAGGTGGAACTGGGCAAATAGAGACCATATCCATAGTTAACGCCACCATTTTCTTGGTTCTAGCATTTGAGAAAGTGTACTTAATGCTGAGGCAACCATTACTGCAAGATTTCTCTTTTAAAGCACACCATATTTATTATTTCTAAACTTAAATATTAAAAAAAAAAAGATCTGCCAGGAATTTGGGAGAGGGAAGTATGAAGAAGCAGAACATAGGATTTTAGGGCAGTGAGACCACTCACTATGATGCTGTAATTGTGGATATACACAACATCAGGACACAAAACTAATGTAAAATGTGGACTCTGGGCAATAATGATATGTCAAAGTACACTCATAAATTTGTAACAAATGTGCCATACTGATGGGTGTTGTTCATAATGGGGAGGGGGCACGAAAGCAGGAGGTCAAAGGGAAATCTCTGTACCATCTACTCAGTTTTGCTGTGGACCTAAACTGCTTTTAAAAAAGAGTCTTTTACCAAAAAAATAAAAAATAAAAAAGAGCTGTAGGCAGAGATTATTTTATAAGAAATAAAGAGATTTATTTTTAATTTTTACTTAGATGACTGCAATGTTTAATAAAACTGTTCTTTTTCAAATTATTTAAAACAAATTAATGCTTATAATTCGTCAGGCTCTGCCCACAGATGACACGTGTATTAAGAATTTATCTGCTGAAGCGAATGAGTAAATTGCATTTAAATACCAACATTATAGGTCTATTTGTTCTGAAATCTTCCTCCCAAAAGATTCCTCCGCCCTCTTGCCTCCTCTTCCAAGCCAAGAAGGTCACTCTTTCTTACTGTAGTGCAGAGCTGTACTTTTCTTTTAGATGTTACTGTTAGTCACGGCATTAGTCATTTTCAACTTCCTTGAAACGGTATTGAAACTTTCCTTCCCAGCTCCATTACCTGCTATGTCTAGAGCTGAAATCACCCTTTCCCCACTTCTGGGTCTGCCAAACTCTCAACCCAATGACTTACTGGATGTATATGTGAAATGGAGTATGCCAAGATGAGTGAAAATAGCAGATAGAAACAAGTGACACAGTATACCATTGCATCTCTGCTGAGCATAATCCCTCATCGGGAAGAAATTTTCTTCCCTCTGCACAATTTTCTCAGTGGTTAAGCTACTGTTTTGCAAAATTAAATAAGAGTTATAAAAAAAAAATGCTGGGAAGTTCACAGAGCAGCAAGGGATGGGTATTGTGGCACATTGCAGCGCCCTCCACTTTTTTTAAGAAAAACTCATCCTTGTACAGATCCTTCTTCCTAAGCCCCCCCCAAACAATAGGATTGTTTCAGGAGACATAATTTTGCATTTCAATTTCTTCCCAACTCACAGTGGAAAAATTGTAAAACTGGAGCCTAAAACCAGAAAGTCATGCAGAGCTTTGTATGTGCTTTGGAGGGAAGGGGGAAGCGATGAACAGAAAGGAAGCAAAAACCCATTGTGCTCCTCTGGTCTGCAGCCAACCCACCCTGCTTGCTCCTGCTTCTGGTGCCTCAGGGAGTTTGTTTTTCAAGCTTTTTATGGAAAAAAAGAGAAAAATGTATTGGGAAATGAGAGGAAAAATCTGTTCTTCAGAATGATCTTATTTAGCTATATCCTGGCAATTGATGACATTATGAAAATGAAGGCATGAGACTGACTTTTTAAAAATCTTACATGAAAGAGACTTTCACAAGTAATTGCAGTAGCCTCTAAAGATCAAACATCAGCACTTTGATACTAAAATCTGGGGTTAGTTTTTCATTTTTTCCCAATAACCAAATAAGGGCCTCTTGTCCCCATTTTCCACATTTGGAAGTGGAAGAAATCACCATTTCTGTGGGCAGTCTCAAGAGTATAGAGTTGTATGCTTCTTTAAAACTTGACAGGACATTGGAATGCCATGCTGGAACACAGAGAACATGTTATGAAAGGTCACCTCTCAATCTGCTGACTCCCCTGAATGCAGGAACCTTCTTTTTGGGAAAATTCCTTAGTCGTAGAAAGTCGAAAGGTTTAAAATTTGCACGTCTGTATGTTAAATTATTCTGTTTTCATAAAAAAGTATAGAAAAAAGTCATGAATTAGCCATTGACTTCTTCCAAATAAGTATTATCAGAACATAAGAAAATCTAAAAACAATCATCTGCTTATGGTCTTTCCAAAAGTGACCCCTCTTGAAAAATGATAGACGGATAGATATATACCTAGAAAATATATACGTATGTAAATTTTAGACATATAAATATAACCTATGATAATTTATAGCATAGTATGTAGTATAACATATATAATATACACATACACATCTATAACTAACATAATACCCAATAGAACTCATGTGTGTATATACTATTATATTTCAAGTATCTACCAATAGTTTAAGAACTTATAATTTTCTCAAATGTATGAAAAATGCAGATTATTTATAATGAGAGCAATAAAAACACTGCTGGGAATCTATATTTCTATGACCATGGTATTATATTAAGAGTAATACAAAATTTGGACTTAAGTAAACAAGAACAAGATAACAACAAAGGATTCCTACTAACAAAACAACGGATTTACAATGGCTTATTATCAAACAGATTTGTCTTACTCAAATGCGGGCACCTTTCCTAGGTGGGTGGCTCCTTTCTATAGACAAAGAAGTCTTCTAAATTCTATCAGTAAGGACCCTAGATGTCAAAACTTCAAATGTCCAGTATGTGCTTTAATCTTTTGTACTACAGTGCCCATAAGTATCTTGAGAGCATTTAGACAAACAAGGGTATATGGCATTTTGAGTAGTTGCAATTCATGAGAATACTTTCAGGGGTACGGAAACACACCAAACCTCAGGACAATGACAGAGATTAATTTACATTTTCACCAAAAAACATTCATCCATTCACCATTTATCTAGTGCTTAATACAGGCCAGATGCTGTGCCAGGTGGAAAACGTCAGCATTAGGTCTAAATGCTGTCTTGAATGTTTCACTTGAGCATAATTATTTCTCTTACTGGGTTCCACTGAGCACTCGAAACACTGTGGACTCAGGGAAAAGCAAAGTACAAAGTATATTTCCCGTTTTTTTTTAATTACTCATACCAATAAAGTTACATAATCATTAAAACATCTGTTTACATTTATGAAGAAAGTTTAAAATATTGGTATCCTCTTAAACGTACAACTAATCTCCTTTTCCATAATTTCAGAAGGTGGATCTTTCTAGATCTTTCTATCTTTGCATTTCTAAAGCTGTGATATTTTTATTTCTCTCTTCATCCCTTCAGGATGTAACCTGCTGAAGTTATCAGAAGCTTGACTATTTATCTTAGGAAATTCTACATCACTGGAAGTAGATATAAATTCAGAAACCACAGAAATATTAGTTTTTTATTCTGGAATGGAGGAGACAACAGCACTAGGATGTAAATAAGGGAAATTTGTACCCCATTTGTGCAGTAGGTTCAGAATATGAGATCAAGTTACCTACTTTCCAGAAATTAGAGCCAAGGAGACATCAGCCAGCCAAGCTCCTCGAAGGTACTTTAATGGGAAACATGTTCAGCCTCCACCTCTCCCAGAAGTAGCTGGAAACCAAAGGAGCCTTGAGAAAGCATAAAACTAGATACACTCACCTGTTCTAGCAGAAGGCTCTGTTATGAATGACTGCATTTTAAACATCTATCTCTAATGTTAGATCTTAAAAAGCCAAACTCTTAATCTCTCTTAAAAGGCCACAAAGAATTATTGAAATGGTGACATTTTACTTTAAATTACTTCCTACTGATCAACTTAGCCTCTTTGAGATACTAGAATTTTAGTCACCAGCTTCAAATGTCACACATTCCTATAACAGCACCTAGTACCTTGTGGGCTTGGCTTGCTATGCAATTAAGACTCTGTCTCTATAAATTATTTTCTTTCCAATTCATTTTTCCCACATTCCCCACATCTACTTCTATTAGATCTGTACTCTCAGTATAAACAAAATTTGAATCTGTAATGACTTGGTTTTCAAAAACAGAGACTAGATTTCAGGGTTAGAGAAATATCAAGAACTTTTATGGCTTTCTGTATATACAGGGAAGTAAAGAGTTTTGACTTGAAAGTGTGGTGGGGTGATGTTCCCGAATCAAATACAGGTTTCATTCCTACACTGAACTGGTAAACAATGAAATAAATGAACATGAGATAAACGTGTTAATGATGTCTTCCAATACATCGGTTTGCTAATGTTGGAAGACCTCACGGGCCTTAAAGGCGTGTGTGTTCAAGGTAACATTTAGTTTGGCAAATTTCACTCTTCATTTTTTGGGTGTTGTGGGATGGGGGTTGATCCTAAACCTTTTTGGCATGCCTCAAAGGGAAGGATTTAAGTCGAGTTCATTATCTCTTTAGAGCAGAAGTCTGGGAAATGAAGAGGCTAGACCAGGGAGACTCAATCCAGCTAGCATTCCTTTTTGTTTTTCAAGCTGCCCTGACAATAATGCGGCAGGGTGAAAAGATCAGGAACACTTTATACACATTGTGCTAATTACTGCAAGTACTTAAAGTTGTAATTAGCTTATTATACTGCAGAGATCCTAACATGGCATGTCTTTCAAAAGAATTTCTCTCCAGATCATTAGTGGGAAAGCTAACAACATCTGCTTCAAATAAAATCAACCAATTAGCACAGGCAACTCCACATAGTTTGCAATCAGAGAATTATATTGTGCCAAGTGCTAATTTCAATGTGAATGCTATCTCCTTCTCATATCCCACGCTTCTCTGCCAGCACAGCTGGTGTTTAACACCACTGACTTCAGCGAAGTCTCCAAAAACTTATGTTAATTTGAAATAACCTAATCAGAAGTGTGCAATACAGACTGAGGTTGATCTCAGCTTAATTAAAACTGACCTTGTCATTTCACTGCCTGTAAAACACCATTATCTCACCATTTATCACTCAACTACCACAAATATAGCATTTATGTGAAAACCCAGGAAGAGGGGTTCCAAATCACTAGAGCTATTTTCAGGAATACCGTGAGCGCTGGAGTTTAATGGAAGGAGAGGTCTGCCTATAAGTATGGGGCAACAATAAAGGTAATTCAGCAGACTCAAAATAACTTGTCAGCCCTACCCATGAAGGCTGCTTCTGCCCACTTCCGCTGGCTCGAATGGCACATTCACTCCAGAGACTGACAGGCATTAGCAGATGTGAAGGCTTTCATTTTAAAATTAATATCTTACCCAGTACCTTTCAGCGAGCTGAATCGTTCAATCAATAAGCATGACATGGCAGGTGTGATGTGTACAAGGCACTAAATTCTTCTGCCAAAGGTACTAGAAAACATCTGCTCACATGCGTGTGTGTGCATGTCAATGGATGAACTGCTGAGAAAAATGATTGCAAGTGGAATGTGTAATATGCTTGTATTCACTGAGATAAAATTAAAAACAAAGTAAGATCATACTTTATGGTGTATACATGCCACCAAATAACACCTTGTTTAACCTGCTTTAAGTCCATAACCCTATGTTTTTTTTTAATATATTCATGGTTGACTGCCAAATGAAGCAGTCACCATTCTGGTTTTCTGCACATTCACATTACAAAGTGTCTTTCTCCTTCTAGGCTTTCTTTGATTATTTTCATACCATATCAGTCCAAAATACATTCAAGGCAATGCTGAAAGCATTGAAAACTTTAGTCATGATGTAATTACAATAATTTACAGCAGGAAAAGTTTTTATTTGTCCTCAAATCAAATGCTCAGCGACAACTTAACATATTTGTTGCTGCTTTTCCTCTAGCCAAGCAAACTTTTTCTTTGCTCTTATTTCACTCATTTAGCCAAAGCCAATCCCAGATTACCACAGCTCACATCAACTTCATCCCTATAACATGCTGGACCAATCTTTTTGATACAGGTATTGGCTATCTTCATTTATTTAATGTGTTCCAGTTTTATCTTGACCATTTGGGGGGAGAAGTAGTCTCATTTCATTTGTAAGGAGACTCTCCGGTCTTATCGAACAAACAGGAAATATGGTGTCAAAATATTCTGAGCCCATTTTTATTTGAGTCCATATAAGTAAATGGAGTTGACTCCACCCCACTCAGGAGATTAGGGCCCTGTGAAGAGAAGTTAATATAATAACTGGTAGAAATGAATGTTTTATAATGCTAAGAGTTAACTTCCCTGAAGGAAGACCAAGATGAACAGCTTCTGATTCCTTCTAAAGAAAAGCTGAAACTGCTTATTCCGTGACAGTTGTTAGGATGTTATAACAATCACATGATTTCTGTTAGGATATTATAGTATGATGGTGAGATACTTCACCTCCAGATCTATAAAGCTTATATAATTTCATCCATTAGTTCAGCAAATATTTCCTGTTTCCTACCTGTGTGATCTTGGACTGCTCACTTCCTAAAGGTTCAGTCTATATCTCAGGAAGATGGTAATAATATCTATCATTTTGGTTGGTAGTTGTTTAGTTTGTTGCCTGGCTCTTAGGAGATGCCCCTAGTAAACAGCTGCTCTTGATATTCTTTCTCCTACTACTACAAAAGGAATAACTCACATTAACATTTCCTGGCGTGATCCTGAACATCGCTCCTATTTTCAGATACCTAATGTCACCTCCTCTGTGGACATTACCACCAGGGTGAATTATTTACCCTGTTTTGGTTTCACAGAACTCTGTCCATATTTTAATTATAGCATTTACCATAGTGCACAGTAAACATTTATTTATATTATTGTTTTCCTGACAAATTTTTAGCTACTCAAGATCAGGAATTTTTGTCTCATTAATACATTGACCCTAATGTTGATCAAGTGTTTTGCATAGTAGGAATCCAATAAATATATGTTGGCTAAACAAATCGATGAATACATTTATTGATGTGCAATATAAAGATATAAACATTATAAGCATTATACTGAAATACTATAGACTTACAAAGTTTGGAATATGAATCTCATAGTTCATTAACTTTGAATGTAACACAAGGGGTTGATTCTATCCTTTAGACATTTGCAGAGCTTTTTCCTGGCCTATCATGCTTCGCTTCGAATCCTTCATGGACTCACTGAAGGATTCGATCAGAAGGATTCCCTGAAAATTTTCCATATTTACTATAATCAAGCCAATTAAATAAGGAACTTTGCTTCTTCTGAATTCCTTTCTTTAAAAAAGCTTGATTTTGTGAGCATAACTGCTGCAGTGTAGGACAGAATGTGAACAAAATGGAGAGATAACACGTAGACAGGATAGCTCCATCTTTTAAACTGAGAGTCAAACCCATATTATTTTTACTATTACTATTACTATCACTACAGTTACTATTATTGTTTTATAGTTTACCTTGGAAATCCATACAATAGACTCTAAGTTATAAATTAAGAATTTGCAACTAAATCCTTAGACATGGTAGAAAACCCTCCATTGAAAAGCTTCATCACATCTTACAGAATCCAAAACGTCAACTACAGTTAGAACAAAATAGTTTTGGTTTGGATGCTAGTGACTGAACCCTGGGTCTCCCACATGCTCTATCACTGTGCTACATTAGCAGCCCCTGAAGCAAGTCATTTTTAAAAATGTATCATTGAAGCACTATTTATCTAGAATATTAATGAAAACATTTTAAAATTCAAAAATATTTTAATTGCTGTTCATATGACTCTGAGATCCTTGAATCAACAGATCAATTATCTTCTATATTTTAGGACTAAAGGTGTTTTGTTCTCTAATAAGGTTAAGATGGTTAAAATGTGTATGATTCAACTGTATGGTGACCACTTTGTCTCTTCCTGGAGTCTCAGTTTCATATTTTCTGTTGTTGTACAAGTAGATGTGTATTTATCAAACCATATATCCCAATTTATAATGCAAAGATTTTTGGACTTCATATTTAATGATGAGGTCTGAGTTAATTAGAATGTGCAAGGAACGCAAAACTCAATTCCAGGTTATTAAGAGTGTGCTTCTAAGTTTAAGTACCTAATTTATGCTTTAAAATAAATATTTGCGTATCACCTGTATATCATTTCATATGTGGATTTCTCCAACAAAGTGAGGGAATTCCCAAGAATGGATTTGGGCCAACATCACTTCAGCACAAATTGGTGATGGCAGAAATACCTCTATTGTCCTATTCCCAGTTTTATTAGTTCTTTTTTTCTTCTGTTTCTCTCACTGCATGGTAAACCTTCTTACTGCCCATGTTATAACAACTTCCATTCCAAAAAGCTCAGACAATGGATGATATTTACTTGCTGTTTGCAAACAACAGAATCCACAGCATGCCAGCAGAAGCCCTTGATTCAGTCTGAATGAGAAAGGGAATTATAGGAAATCAGTGTGCATTGTGTGTCCAGCTGAGATGAATGCTGGCAGAGCAAGATCCAGGAAAAATTTGAGAGCACAAAAGTGAATCTTCTGGGCCTTTCTTACTCTAGGAGTCTTTGAGGCCGGCCACCTCCTTTGCACCTCTGTTCAAGACATGTCCACTTCTCAACTGCTTTAAAAATTATCTTTCATTTTTCTCAAGACTTGCGATGCTAGCTCATCAGATGAAATTAATTGAGGCTGATAACTAAGATCATACTTTCCAGACAATGTTATGCTTCAGCAAATAACACCTGGATATTCAATATCCTAAACTAAAGGAACAAGTTTCTAAAACAATGTAAATGCCATCTACCACTTAAGTCACTACCCAAATCCATGAAATTCTATGATTTCCACTCTACATACCAGCTGATATGTTAGGATGCCAGTTTCATAGATGCTGGCAAGGAGCAGGAGACTCCTGGATTAGAGACAAAAGGCTTTATTGCAGCACAGCCAACAGCATAAATATCATGTATATGTCAATTCCCTACTCCTCAACATGTCCCATAGGGTGATGCAGAGGATCCCCAATGGATGCCGTACCTTTGCTGGGTGTCCAAAACAGCTAAGGAACCCAGAGTTTAGGGAGCCTGAATCTTTTATAATGGGCAGTCAGCATGCCTACTCCTTGTCCTATTGGGGACGATAATTTTAAGTATAGTAGACAGTAAACAAATATGCTTTTTTCTCCACAGGCTTTCAATCTCTGTCCTCAAAGACTGGCTGCCAAATACGTAGCATAGAAAATAGAATCCAGCACAAAAGCCACACAGTGCCTCTGCTCAAAACATGGGCAAAAATGTGCAGAATTCATGGAAAATTGTCTCCCAACACTATTCTGGAAGAGACTTTCACCAGGTACCCCAAATGATACCATGCAAGCTGTTGGTTTTCACCTAGAGAGCTAACAGACATGCATATGCCAGGGCCCCACCCCACAGATTCTGATTCAATAGGTCTAGAATGCAGCCTGACGACAGACATTTCTAAAAGATTTCAGGTCAAGTTGATGCTGTTGCTTTGTGCATCATCCTCTCTTCACTGTCATAGTGACAGCTTACTTCACTGATGAGTAGGGAATAATTGAAATTAGAATTAGAGAAAAATATGGACAAAGCCCACATACAAAAACAAGTAAAGAAAAATGAAATGAAGTAAGAGGAAGAGTTGATCTGCTCTTAATCAGGGTGAGCAATATTGGGATTTAGATTTCAGAAATACGTATATGGCAGTGAATTCCTACCATCTGCCTTTCAGCTAGCAGGTGATAAGGTTATTCTGCTTTCTGAAGTGCAGGACTCAGAACTGGAAAGGTGTGAGCCTACACACTAGTCCAATCTGAGGGGTGAAGCTCTTACTGAAGAAAATATCCATGCTTTCATTTGTTTCTTTTACTTGTTGAGCTCCATTTTATCCTCTACTTGGAACAGCAAGTGTCCTGAGTGGATAGTGTTGAATTTCTCCTTCCAGCTAACATTTATCTACTAACATACTATCGTCAAGACATGAGCACTTATGCTGGCATTTGTCACAATGATGCTACCAAGATTTTTGGATGAGAACTTTTTCCCTGGTGTGATTTCTATGCTACTCTGAAAAAGGTAAAATTATAGTCTCATTTTTATAAACAGTTTTCATTAACCTTAGAGAAAGTTGCACATGACTCACAGAGCTCTCAACAAGCATCTTCTTATTCATTATATTTTGAGTGTTACACGGGACATGTCGAGCACATCTGATGCCCTCTGAAATCAAAAACAGAAACAAGAATGCTGAATCTGCAATCGGAGGAATAATTACACCTTTTCAAGTCTTTGTCTTCTTCGTCTTTTTTGCTGGAGTTCATGGCATTATTCATACACTCTTTGAGGCATCCTATTCATTTAATTTCCATGGCATCAAATTTTGGCACGTTTTAACATCATCATTTTATAATTTTTATAAGATCAACACGTGCTTATCATTTTTCTAGAAAGCAAGCAGTAAGAAAAGTATTAGAAGTCAAAAAAATTCCTCTCAAACCCCCATCATCCAGAAATAAACATTGTTAATATTAAGTGAACCACAGGCCAAACTCTCTATGCCCGTAAAGACGGGATGAAAAAAGGGGCAGGCATATAGATATATATGAAAGAAAAAAAAGATAGGGAAGCATAAAATAGGAAAAGATAGATTGCTAGAGACCACCTCATAAAATTAGACTATGTTCTAAATGTTGTTTTTCATAAAATATATTAAATTTATGTGAATTTTTTAAAAAGAAACAGGATTTTGAGTTTAAAACGGCAGTTTGAACACAGGCATTTACCTCCAATATATCCTAAAGCCTCACTGAAACACAATTTGATATTTAAAAAAAAACACACATTTACAAAGAAAAAATGGGGAAGAGACATCAGCATCAAATTTTGCATGAGTAGAAATGGATATAGTCATGTGCCAAGCCAACAGTAAGAAAAGCAGAAATGTACCATAAATCTCCAGATAACTCAGGTAGCAACCTGGAAGGCAGGGTTTAAACACTGATTGAAAATCTATTTAAGAAGTAGATAAAAATTGGAATCTTCAATGAGAAGGGGACTAGGGGAGAGAGACAGGAAGGCAAAGGAAAAGGAAGTGTATGGGAGGGCAGACATAATCAAGGCAAGATAAATACATGTATGGAAATGTCACAATGAAACCCATTAAATTGCACAATTAATATGTGCTAACCATAAACGAAATTGGAACCCTCCTCCACTGTAAATGTGAAATGGTGCAATCACTTTGAAAAATAATGGGGCAGGTCCTCCAATGAGTAAATCCAGAGTTACCCAATAACCCAACAATTTCACTTCTGAATGATTTTGGAAACATGCATCCATATAGACAGTTGTTCATAAATGTTCATGGATGCATTGTTCATAGCCAATATGCTCATCGACCAATGAATGGATAGACAACATGTGGTCCATCCACATGACAGAATATCATTCAGCCATAAATAAGGAATGAAGTATCAATACATACTAACACATTAACAAGCCCTGAAAACATCCTAAGTGAACGCAACTGACTGGAAAAAAGTCACATATTGTATGATTCCATTTCCATGAAATTTTTATTTTATTTTATTTTATTTTATTTTTTGGTGCAAGGGATCAAACTCAGGGCCTTGCGCTTACCAGGCAAGCCCTCTACCACTTGAGCTAAATCCCCCCAGTGAAACATTTAGAATGGGCACAGACAGAAAGTACTGTACATTAGTAGTTGTCTAGTGCTGGAGAGGGTCAGGGGAGAACATGGAGTGACTGCTAATGGGTACAAGGTTCTGTTTTCGGGGCACAAGAATGTTCTAAAATCAGTTGTGGTGGCATGTACACAATTCTGTGAATAAACCATAAGCCATGGAGTTTTACATTTAAAGGGGTAAATTGCGTATCAATAAAGCTACTTTTTAAAACACAGTAGTTACATCGCCAGATATCCTCCTCTACTCAGCATGGGCAATCCACTTCCCTCTTCAAAAGATCAGACTTGCAGGGCATGGTATCATATGCTTGTAATTCCAAACCCTCCGGAAGGCTAAGGCAAGAGCAGCAAGTCCAGCCTGGGGGAAACTTCGCTACTTAGCATGACCCTGTCTCAAATTTAAAAATAAAAAGGGCTTGGGGTACAGCTACATACAAATGCTCTGGGTTCAGTCCCCAGTACTGCAAAAGGAATCAGATTTGTTTTCTGGCCAGGACAAAACTACAGGTCTGCAGAAAGCATGACAGCAAGCCAAAGCAAGGCAGGTGCCGTAATGAAATCAGGGAGAGTAAAGTAAAGGAAGGTTCTTGTTCTGAATTTTGGGACCCCCAGTCTTCTTTCCTACACAGGTTCTCAAAATCCTGGCTGGTATGCAGGGTCTGTACGAGAGACTCTAGTAAAGTCGAGAGAAAAGACACCAAGAACCAGCCTGACCTGCGACCATTCTGCAAAACATTTGTAGACAGACACTAGGGCGTGGAGGTCATGTGCAGAGGGTTCGGGGCTGAACTCTCCTGACTGCAATCCGAGCTCTGCTGTTTATTGCACACGTGGCCTCTGGCAAGTCATTAACCTTTCATACCTCATCCACAAAACATAAATCATTAAGGAATCTAGTTTATGGGATAATTTTGAAGATGGAATGCAAAGTACTCGGAACAGGACTTGAAATAGATTGTCTGATACAGTTGTTTACTGTTATTATTTATGTCTCATTCTTGAATATAATTAGACAAGGAAAACTAGACAGTTACTGAAGATCCTTAATATGAAAGACAGAAATCACATAAACAAGAGGAAAGCCGCTGGGAGAAACAAAGTATAAAGGGCAAAAAAATAGAAACATCCCCAAACTGTCATTAATATCCTCAGAGAGCTAAGAAAAGATACTGCAACCTTGAACAAGACCCAAACACTATTAAAGAACAGCAGTAGAACAACAATAAAAAATTAAATAATTCCTGGCTACAGCTAAGAAAATAATAAGAAAAGAAAACAATGTGTTCATGGTTCTCATAAAGCAGGTAAGTAGTATCAAAATTTGAATATTGTGAGTGTAAAAGAAAAAAAAGTAATAGAAGAAAATCCAATAAGAATTCTACATGATAATGTAGAACAAGCCTAGCTAGTGGTCCCCTATATAGTTAGTACTCAATAAATATTGCATGAATTAATAAAGAAACCAATAAATTCCCAGAAATTCTGGAGAATTGACGAGCCATGTGCCATTGAGAAATGAGACACTAGCACAGTAAATATATTCTGGAAAGCAATTAGGCAACACATTCCAGAAATGCTCAAAATACTCTTTACCAATTAATTTAATCATTATATTTCTAGGGTTGGGGATTTAACTCAGTGGTTAGAGTGCTTGCCTAGCAAGTGCTAAGGCCCTAAGTTCAATCCCCAGCACCCCCCAAAACAAATCATTATATTTCTAGTAATATGTCCTGGGCATATAATGTCAGAAATATAAGCTAATGTTTATATATAAAATATTTACTGTAATCCCATTCCAGAATCATAAATTCAGGGAAATGTAAATATCCCGTAATACATACATCATTAAATATATTCAGTATATCTGTATATCAGGAAATTCTGGCTATTAAAAGTCAGTTTGAAGGCCATTTCATGATAATATGGAAATATTACCAATAGTGAATGAAAATACAAAGGACACAGAACTGAGTAAACTACACTGTTTTAAAATGCCAAAAACATTGAGGCAAATGTGTGTTTATACTTACCCTTTCCCATCCCTAATCAAAATATCACACTGTTTTCAAAGCATTTTTCTCTCTCTCTCCCTATCTCTCTCTTTCTCTCTCTCTCTCTCTCCCTCTCTCTGCACTAATCACATGTAATCCTTCTGTGCCTTACTCTTCTAGAGTTAAATAGAAATTGGTTTCTGTATTCTACTTAATAAATTTAATCCAATCCTTTTCTCTTATTTTTAAGCTTCTATAAGAACAAGAACTACAATCCTAAATTCATGCTTCCTTTAATGTCCAGCAAAATGCCTTAAACACAGTTAGTACATTATTTATTAACCAACCCAGTAGATAACTGTTCTATGTCTAATGTACACCTAGACCTATTCTGGAGAGTTTGAAGGAGCATAAACATGGAGCCAAGAGATTTGGATCCCAAATCAGGCTGTGCGTGACTTTGGGTAAGTTGTTTAACTACAACAGGTCTCAGTTTCTCATAGTAAAACAAGGCCGTTGTAGTTCAGTGCTCCTGGTGAATATTAAGATGAGGATTTATGTGCAAATAATTTGTTAAGTGAGGGAATAGCAGAGAGAATAACAGGAGGGGAGAGGGAAGACAGGAGAAAACACAAACAAGGGTTTGATCTCAGGTTAAATCCCAGCTTCAGCTGGGTCACACAAATAAAACCTCAATGCTGTTGCATCTTGAGTCACAGGAAGTGGGCTTCAATGCTCAGGCCTGGCAGTCACTGCCTATAGTTCCCTGGTCTAGAGGAGAGGCAGGCATGGAGTGGGGATGGTAACCTGGCTTACTGTCTCCAGCATTCAGTTTGGGGGCAAAGTAGCTCAGAGAGCCTGAGGCCACTGCTCTGAAGAAGCAGATGCCTAAGGAAGGACAGCATTCTGGGTAGAGATCAGTAGATGCCACAGAGGGTGTTAAATGAGATGATTTCAAAATCAGTTTACCAAATCAAATTTCTACTGTAGTCTAATATATTTAATATAGAAAATAGAATTCCTGGGGTTGGGGATTTAGCCCAGTGGTAGAGCACTTGCCTAGCAAGTTCAAGGTCCCGAGTTCAATCCCCAGCACCACCCCCAAAAATAGAATTCTTAAATTTATTTTAGGAGATGAACATATTTTAAATCATCAGATGCCAAGTCAAATGTATACTTAAACATAAACATCATTCCAAAACAGGAAAAACTCAAGCTTTAATCTGAAGTTATTATAGAGGAGGAAAGCCTATAAGCCAGCCACAAAGGAAATGGGAGCTTGTGATTGGACTTCCTCAACACAAATCACTGCTTCCCCTAAAATTCTGAACAATACAAATCTTCATCTAAATCCAACTTTCTTTCTCCTAACTTTACCCACCTTCCCGGTGAACTTGCATCTAATCTCTTTAAGACATCCAAGTCCTCAAATCCTGTATTCTACCTTTTCTGCCGTTACATCCTTGCTTGTATTCTCCACGAACACACATATTTGTTCCTGTGTGTTTTTACTGCCTTCCATTCTAAGAATGTCTTCCTTGTCCCAAGTTACTTCCATTAAAATTCCACAAAAAACTGGCATGAATATGTCAGTGATTCTCCAATTTATACAGTGGCCCCCTCAATACCCAAAAATTTATTTTAAATGATATGACTGTGTATAACTAATATCTAAGCCATATAATACTAAATCTACCTGCTATAGACAATGTGCTATATCCTTTCAAGTTACCCAGCATATCTTGAAAAACCATAGATATACATGAGTGATGACATCTCTCTTTAATAAAAATAATGACTGCCAAACATAATTATGCAAGATAAATTTCACCCTATAAAACAAAACACTAACAATGCAGAGTCAGTTTAATATTAGATTCTAAAATGTTATTGCAGAACGATGAAGCCAAAAAGTGAAAAAAAAATCCAGAAATTTACAAAATATACATCTTTAGATGCACTTGCAGTTGATTCATTTAGGTGTTGTTATGTCTGAGGACTGCAGTTTATCATAATACTGCGATAAATAGCATTCTCTGTGTAAACATCTAGCCCTTAAGAAAAACAAGAGGGCAGCTGAAGGTGCTAAGGCTAGGAGCATAATGGCACAACATTTTTCTGGTACAGCAGGTGTCTGTTATAGAACAATGATCGTGGTCTATAATCTGGGTGTCAATACTAAGTTTCTTCACATGGTAGAGTCATTCTTAGGAGAGATTTAAGTTTCCGTCCTATAGAATGCCACTAAATATGAGAAAAGTATTACTGTCTCCTTGCGTTGTCGTTTTGGGTATTACTAATTCTGTGGAAATGTGTTATAAACAGGAAGGGAATGTTGGACGAAGATGGAAAGAATGGGTTAAGCAGGGCATCCAAAGCTGGCTACCCGAGGCTCACGTTCACATGCGGCAGAAACACTAACCTCCGCTTCCTCGATGGTTTCAGTGTCTGCCTCAGAATCAGCCTCTGTCATTCTCTGCTCATGTCTTTGATTTCTTCATTTTCATATTATTTAACCATTTTATCCCTCACCTTAAAAATCTGGGTGTTCTAAACCTTCTACATTTCCATCTTCACTCCCCTGCACTCACTCCCAAGCACGGCCATGTCATAGGAATTATCACCATTTTGAAATTCTGCTCCAGCTCACTGATGCCAGCTCTCTAGCCATGTTTTCCTGTCTTTCAACCTATTATATCTTTCAGTTCCTCCTAACTTTCCCTTTCTTTAACTACTTCTTCAATATCTAATGTTTTGCTGTTCTCCATGAAAATCTAGACTCCTCCGCCACCAAAATATCTAATTGATGTAGGAACTAGAATCTAGATTTTCTCACCCTATTATATACCTCTCATATCTATCTTTAGGTAGATATGTACGTATACATTTATTAATATAATTCAATTTTACATTTATTAATTTTATAAGATATATTTACATTTACCCTTTTTTCTCTTATAGTCATATCTAAGGAACATGTCTAAGTACTATGAATGACAAATAAATATGGAAAGATTTACATTATTTGTCACAGGGGAATGCAAATTAAAACCACAATGAGATACTACTACATGACTACTAGAATGACTTTTAAAAATTACAATACCAAGTAGGGACAAAGGTCCAGAGCAACTAGAACTCTCATTACTGTATACAGAAGTGGCACGTGTTTGCTCTGGAAAACAGATTGTCAGTTTTTTATAAAATTAAGAATAGTTAACACATGATCATCTTTTAGATAATTACCCAAGAGAAGTGAAAATGTGTACACACAGATTAAGAACAGCTTTATTCATAATCGCCAAAATGGAAACAACCCAAATGACCCTCACCTGAGGAATGAGTAAACAAGCTATGATACATCTGTATAATGGAATACTACACAGGAATAAAAAAGAATGAACTACTGATGTTCACAACAAATGCACGGATTTCAAACACCTTGATGAGTAAAAGAAACCAAACCCATACGGCTTTGTATGATTCCATTTATGTGACACTGAAAAAAGGCAAAATCGGATCCATTCTTGCCATAGCCTGGAGATGGAGCATGGACTGACAACTAAGAGGAGAAGAGGGAAATATTTTGGGGTGATAGAACTCTTCAGTATCCTGCTTGTGGTCATCAGTACGTATGTGGCTGTATGCACTTGTTAAAAACCTTCCAGAGTAAAAAAAAAAAAAAAAAAAACTTCCAGAGTAGTAATTTATAAGAATAAATTTTACCACATGCAAATTTTAAAATAAACTTTTTTAAAGATATAAAATGTGGGTAAGGATGTGGAGCAAACAAATATTTATACAAATTTGTGGGGAGGTAAACTGATATAATCACTTTGAAAAACATCCTGATGACCTGGCAATTTCGGCCCATAAAAAACCTGCAAGTCTGCACCAGAAAATATATATATCAATGCTCACAACAACACTGCCTATACCAGCAAAAACCTAAAAACAACCCAAATTTCCACTGACAGATAAAATGTATACACCTTCATTAATACTATGCTAACTTCAGGTAACACAGCAAGACCCCATTCACTGGGGTTGGGGTCGGGTAGCAAGTACAAGACTTCACTCTGGAACTTAGGGCTGGGTTAGTGAAACCTAAACCTGGGCAGATCCACATTTCTTCCATTCCTAGTCTTGCCCACAGAAAGAGTTTCTGGGACAGCGCAAGTGCCAGGAGAAGACACACGACCCCAGTCTATGGGACTTCTATCTTACCAAGCATCACCTGTGGCTGGTAGCAGACGTCTTGGGCCGTGAATTCACCTCAGCAAGAAGCAACCCACGGAAGCATAGACCCTGGTCCTACCGCAGTGTTGTGCTGGTCTTGGTGGAATGTGGGCTCAGGTCGTGACGCAGCTTGGCAGCACTGGTGGCCACAGGTGTGACATAGGAACTTGGGGTTTATCCATCCACAGTGACTCTTCACAGAGCTGGGAAAAATCCTACAGTGCCTGACCACAAGCCAGTAGCTATAGATAAGACACCCAGGCCTACCTTGGACCCAGGGAGAGGCTTGTAGGGACAGACTACCCTCTCTGGGTAGTGTCCTGTTTCTTTCCGAACATTATACCAAAAGAATATTTAGGACAAACCTGGGCTTAGATTGCCCTCTAGTTCAGAAACATTGACACATACAATGAGCAAAATCCAAATGTGGACCTGGGTGTCATCCAGTGACAAAACAATGGAAGTGGCTACAGGCTCAGAGAAAAGAAGAACCCTGCTTGGAATTTCTGGAAAAACAGATACAAACAAAACCATATTAGAAAGACCAGAATAAATACCGTATGCTTCAACGCCTAGATGGTATTGCACATCAACAAGCACTAAGAGCTTTCAGGAAACCATGACCTTACCTGGTCTTCAAGAAAAACAGGAGAAATGCTTCAGGACATTGGAATGGGAATGGATTTTTTGGATAAGACCCCAAAAGAACAAGAAACAAAAATGCAAATAGACCAATGGGATTACATAGAACTAAAATGCTTCTTCACAGCAAATAATCAACATGGTACAGAAACGACCTATAGCATGGGAAAAAATACTCACAAATTATTCATATAAAAGAGTGAAAAATGAGACAAAAGAAAAGGATGATATCCAGTGTGTGTAAGGAACTCCAAAATCTCAACAGCATAAAAAAAGACCTGATTAAAAATGGTCAATAGATCTAAGTAGACATTTTTCAAATGAGACATACAAGTGAACATTGGGTATATGAAAAAATGTTCAGCAACACACCAACCCAAACCATAGTGAGATATCACCTCCCCCGGTAAGAATGACCATCATCAAAAATTCTAAAAAATAACATATGCTGGCAAGGGTGTGGAGAAACAGGAACCCTTGCACATTATTGGTGGGAATGTAAATTAGTGCAGCCGTTATAGAAAGCTGAACGAAGTTTCCTCAAAAAATGACAAACAGTACTATATCATACGATCCACCGTTCCCACTAGTAGGTATATATCCGAAGGAAACGAAATTAGTATGTCAAAGAGACATCTGCACACTCATGTGAGTTGTAGCACTGTTCACAACAGCCAAGAAATGGAAGCAATCTAAGTGCCCATCAACTCATAAATGGATACCAAATATACAGTACATATATACAATGGAATAATGTTCATACATAAATATTTGTGACAGAAGTATTCCTACATAAGTATTTGTGATGACATGAATATAATGGGAAATCATTACATTAAGTAAAATAAACCAAGCACAGAAAGACAAGTACCACATGCTCTCACTCGTATATGGAATCTAAAAAAGTTAATCTCATAGAATTTGAGAGTAGAATGGTGGTTACAGAAGCTGAGGACAGTAGGGGAGGGGAGAGATGAGGAAAGCTGATCAGCAGGTACTAAGTTACAACTGGACAGAGGCAAGGAGCTCTGGGGGACTATGACACAGCAAGGTGACTCGAGGTAATAAATATGTAGTGTTCATTCCAAAAAGGTAGAAGAAAAGACTTTGAAATTTTTTACCACAAAGAAATCATAAATGCTTGAGGAGATAATAAATATATAACCTGATTTAAGCATTATGTAATGTATACATGTATCAAATGTTGCGTGCTAACTCCATTAATACATACAACTTTTATGTTTTTGTGTTTCAGTTAAAAATAAAAAATATTAATGATGTTTTTAACAGCTTTTTATAGCTCCTGGTGTACTGTGTTGTTAGAGACCATTAAGCAGTTGTTACATTCTGTCTGTGGTTGAAATCATATTTGCTTTGCTTTTACTGTGCCATATTGGTTATTAAACCATGTGGAATATTCCTGGATGAAAAGCCCTTCATCAATGCAATACATTAGTATTCTACCTTTTTAGGAGAACAGTTTACTCTCTAGACATATGGAATTGAATCTAATTAAGGGCATTTGCATCATTTAATTCTAGCAAAAGCAACACTGTCATTTTGTCATACTAATTTTATTTCTGTCATGTTAATGTTTAATGTTTGGGCCTAAGAAGCTGGGATGCTTGGCCATGCAAGAGAACACTGAGTAAGAAGTTGGGAACAGTATCATCATTCAATTCATATTTGTTGCTAATCCGAGAAACTCTCTGCACTAAGCTCTTAGTGGTGTTTATACAGTCATAGGAATCCAAAAGAACAGCTTCCCACAACAGCTCCAGGGGACAGGAAAAAATCACACTCGGTAGACAGTACATGAAACACGCTGATTACAAGAGATCAGAGACAGTGTGACTATTTTCTAGGTAGAAACTGCCGGAGGAGAATCACAAACCTTCCAGACAGCAAATAACTATTACATTGATCTTAAAAGAAGTAAGTGTGGGCAAACAAATGTGTTATTTTTACAGGAGCTGAATAACCTCCTCAAAATAAAGTCTGTCAAATTTCCATGGCCCTCCCTGCTTCCATGTCACTCCCTGCTTGAAATCATCTCACTTGACCTCACTGTTAAAACCAAAATCCTTAGTAGGACTCCCAGCAAGGACTTCAGAATCAGGCCGGGTTTAGATAATAAATGACAACTGACCCTAAACTGTATGTCAGGAAGAAACAGGAAGTGGTGGAGACTGTGGTGAATGGTAGAGCCTGAGGACTGTGTCATCGAAATAGCTTACCCTCAGCTCTATCTGATTTGCTGCAAATAGGTTAGGATAGTATTTAGTATTGCCAAAGCTCCTAAGAGAAGCCAGCCAGACAGACAGACAGACAGGCATGAAGATACACAGTAGTCAATTCATATATGGGAGAATCTTCAAACCAAGACAAGAATACATAACCAGGACAATTTGCATCATGTAGCCTGCATTCCATTTTCAATCATTTGGTCAGGGGTTGAGCTGAAGTATTACATATTACTGACTATAAAAGGAGAGCCTTATTAACAAAATTTTTATAGCAGCAATGCTGTAAGTTCTATAAAGAATCTTTAACTTCTTTAGGGGCTGGGGATTTAGCTCAGTGATTAGAGCACTTGCCTTGCAAGCACAAGGGCCTGAGTTCGATCCCCGGCACCACAAAAAAAAAAAAAAAAGAATCCTTAACTTCTTTAAATTAATTGATTCAAGAAACTTGTGGGTGAATACTAATATTCAATGTAATTATATACTAGCCAAGACAAAAACTTCTTTAAATCAAGATATAACACATTGCTATGTTCATCCTATACTTAGAATACGTAGGTATTCTTAACACTTGCGGATTTTTTTTTAATTTCAGTAATTAAAACCCTCTGCTAATTTATGTAGACATCCCAAGAAATTAGTTCAAAATAGAAGCCTGTAGATAACTATGATTTTGCTGCTTTCAATTTATCCTTACTATGCTTAAAATACAAAATTGCTTCAGGTAACTTTGGTTTTGCTTCTAAAGATTAACAAGCTGTGATTGAGTTTCATAAGAGATATCAGTATATTCATCCACTAGTTCTCTGACATGCAAAGTATGACTGTGGCTTTTCACAAAACACATAAACTAGTTGCAAAGAAATTCTAGAAAATTACTTTCAAAAATGTCTGAACAACAGTAACATCCATGAAACAGTGCCTTCCCACAGAGTGAAATATTTGAACAATAAAGTTATTTGGACATGTAAGTTACGGAGTATTTTTAAATGTCTTATTTCTTTGTAGTTTACACATTTCATGCAGTAAAATCTAATAAAAACCAAATGGAATAATTCCACTTTTTATCGCCTTACCACGTGGATATATAAATCCATGTAAAGTTGAACAAACCAACTTCACTAAAGTAAGGTTCTTACTATTTCCTCATGAGTGAATTTTTCATAACTGGGTCACTAGATAATTAACTATTGGCCTGAATGAGCCACACAGTATACCGGTAGCACAGCCATCGTACTAAAGGTAAGATAACACATTTCTGGGTTTAGAAACATTTTCTGCGTGTGTCTTGTGTCACAACTGCATAAATAAGACTGCAGTAGCTTGTGATTCCTGGATTTAATTCTCATACTACGGCTTTATAAATAATGTCTGTTGCTTGCAAATACAGCAGGAGAAGGAATGCCTAAACAGAAACACTGGGCTGGGTAGTAGGAGTCCTCAGGATGATCCCAGTATTTATATGCAGTTATCATCATGAAAAATGCCAGAGCTCCTCTAGGTCCCCCACCGTCTGGAAGGAAGAGTGCTGGTGCCTTCCAATTCACACACAGCTGTAAGGACACCAACAGGCATCCTTTTATTTCGTATCTATTGTGGCCTAATGGGTACAAAAATGATTACTGAGCATCTGCCAACTTGATAAAATGCTACAATTATCCTAACTGTGGAATACCTATCAGTCCTTTAACAGGGGTATAAATGGAATATGCTCAGGGAAAAGCAGCTTTAATCTCACAGAGTTTTAGGACACATTTCGTTATTTTGGGTTTCTTTTTAGAAATAACAATAAAGGGAAAGTGTTTTTCCTTTTTAAGTCAAACTTGGAAATACTAAGGTATGTATTTGATTTGAAAAAGTTATTGATCCGAACCATTACTATCTCACCGTGTTGGTCCTGAAGATTGGAAATGTTTCAAAATCGAAATGTACCTTTGCCTAAGGGATTTCTAGTAGAATTTTTATTCTCTGCTATGATACTCCTAAAAGTGTTTACTGCTGTAGATCTATTTTCCCCATTCTTGTGGTAAAATACACGTAAAATTTACCACATTAACCATTTTTTAAATTTTACTTTTTACTAGTTCATGTTTGCATTACATAATGATTACATTCCTTGTGGGGAATTGGCACAAACAACACATTTTACTTCTTTTAAATCCCCTTCTCCTCCCATTCTTCCCCTCCCTCCATCTCCTGGTCCCTTTCCGTTTTGCAAAAGAGCTCCCTATTTCCTACTATCTTTTATCTTGTACTTTAATTCACATGTACTTTGAAGGTCAGTTCAATGTTATTAAATAAATCATAATATTGCATAACCACCATCAACAACCACTTTCATAACTCATCATTTTGTAGGACTGAAACTCTATACTCATTCAAGAAGAACCCTCCAATTCTCCCTTACAGCAGACTATCATTCTCTGTCTTGCTACAAGTTTGACTATTTGAAGTACCTCATATAAGAGAAATCTTACAGTAGAATATTTGCCTTTTTGTAACTGGCTTATTTCGCTTAGTACAATGTCCTCTAGGTTCATTCATTCTGTGCATATGTCTGAATTCCCTGCCCTCTTAAAGCTGAATAATATTCCACTGTATGTACTTTGCTTACTAATTCATCCAGTAGTGAACATATGGGTTGTTGCTATGTTTTAGCTATTGCTGATAATGCTGTTAAGAACATGAGTGTATGAAATCTCTCCAAGACCCTTCAATTATTTTGAGTATACACCCAGCAGTGGAATTGAAGGATCATATGAGGTATATATTTTAATGTTTAAGGAATTTATGATACTGTTTTACACAGTGGTCGTGCCATTTTACATTCCTAAAAACAATGTACAAGGGTTCCAACTTCTCAACGTTCTCATCAGCACTTTTTAATTTCTGTTTATCAGATAATAGCCACCCTAATGTGTGTGAGGTGGTATTTCATCGTAGTTTTTTCATTTATGTTTTCCTAATGATTACTGATGTTGAACATCTTTTCATTGTTTTGTGACCATTTATATATCTTTCTGGAGAAAGGTCTATTCAAGTGCTTTGCCTGTTTTTCAATCAGGTTGTTTGGGGGTTTTTTGTAGCTGAGTTTCAGGAGTTCTCTATATATTTTGAATGTGCATCCCTTTTTAGATAAATGATTTGCACTCTGTGCATTGTCTTTTTATGCTGTTGTGTTGACGCACAAAATGTCTAAAAATTTCGTTAAGTTCAGCATGTCTATTTACCTTTTTGTTGCCTTTGCCTTTGATGTCATGTCCAAGAAATCACTGCCAAATCCAATGCCATGAAGCTTTTGCTCCACATTTTTTCCAAGTGTTTATGCTTCGGGGTCTTAAATTTATGCCTTTGATCTGTTTTGAGTTGATTTTTGTATGTGACGTTAGGTAACAGTCAAACTTCTTTATTTTGTAAGTCAGTGTCCAGTTTTCCAATTGTCATTTGCTGAAAACGCTGTTCTTTCTCCACTGGATGGTCTTAGTACTGTTGCCAAAAGTTATCTGACCACACATCTGGTGGTTTATTTCACAGGTCCCTATTCTGCTCTGTGGACCTATAAGTCTGTCTTTATGTCAGTCCCATACTGTTTTGTTCCTCTTTTTCAAGACCGTTTTGGCTATTTGGGGTCCCTTGATTTCCATATAAATTTTATAAAATAATAAAAAAGGGCAAAGAAAGGAAAAAAGAAGCGTCAAGGTTTTCAAAAACGAAAAGAGAATGAGAATACAGAAGAGAAAAAAGCAAGAGATAAAATACAATTAAAGAATAAAACAGTAAATAAAATTAGATAAAAGTTAAAAAGAGAAAAAAGAAGGTGTCTAAAACATTCTTCCTAGCCAGGGTGTTTTGGCTAGAGAAGCTTCTTTCTGGGTTCTCTAATATTGGAATCACCAGGTATGAAGGGGCATAGTGAGTCACAGGTGGGGTCTGTTAAAATCCCCCCCCCGTTTCCACCAAGTAGTGTGGTGCTGAATGCAGACTGAGGCCTGCCCCATGTTTCCTGCCAGGCTGGGCCAGTTAATGGTAGGAAATGGTGTGCAGCAGTGCTGTTTTCACCCCTAGGGCTCATTGTATGCATGTGAGAAGCAGCTGCTAGCCCCAACTAATGAGTGTGTAGGTATGCACTAGCTCCAGAGGCCCTGCCAGTCTGTCTCCCTGGGAGAACGGTTACCATCCAAGCTGAGGTTATCCCCAAATGCAGCGAAGTGGGGGAAGCAAACAGATCACTGAGTTCTGTGCTGGAGGAGGGCAATGGCAGGAACCAATTTACCAGCTGTGGTCTTGGGTCTCAGACCCGACCTCCTCACCCAGACATGACAGTCACTCTTCACCACAGAGGACAGTGCTATCAACCACTATGCCCGCCACACCCCTAGCTGCCTGTTGCTTAAATTTTTTAGCAGATCTGCAACTGATGCTCCCCATTCCCCTGAAACTATCTTTCATACCAGCCTCCAACCCAATCACTGTGCCAAGGTGTCCCCAAGGCCGCTGAACTGTGATTGTTCCATGTCTCCTAATACCCGCAATAGCTCAATCCCAAGCAATGTGCCCCCTCTTAACATGGTTCCTGGTAATAGCTCTCCAAGATATGGTGAGCACCGCAACGGAGTTGATCTTCAAAGCTAACATGCCACACAGGAGAAGTCACTTTCAGATCAGATCCCCAGGCTGGATTTACAGCTTGCAATGGTTTCTCCTGCAGCTGGGGTTGCCCATTTATCACCAGCTGCGGGGCCTCAGGCTTATCTTGTGCTTGCAAGGTATTTTCCCCTCCTCCCAGGGAGTCAGGGTGCGAGCTTTGACTGCTCTGTACTTTTCTCTAGGTTGCCTTTTTGATTTTCTGTGCTTTTAGCTCTCTTCTCACCTCTTTCTTGATTCTGGGCCCTTCCTGTCTTTCTCTCCTCAGAATATTAGCTTCTCCTCTGTTGCCCTCACTTGCAAAGTCACACAAAGTATACAACTATTTCACAAAATTTTAGGATGGAGCTTTCTATTTCTCCAAAAACACTGGGGTTGATGACTTAAGATATATCCTTTTAGTAATTTTTAAGTATATAATACAGTATTGTTAACTATAAATCTAATGGTACATGGTAGATATGCAGAACTTAATCATTTACATAACTGAAACTTTATACCTTTGACCAATACCTCTCTGATTCTCCCTTCACCCAGGGTCTAGTAGCCACTACTTCACTGTCTGCTTCTATGGGTTTGACTATTTTAGATTCTTCATGAAAATGGAATAATGTAGCATTTGTCCTTCTGTGCCTGGCTTATTTCCCTTAGCATAATGTCCTCCAGGTTCATCCGTGTTGTCACAAACAGCAGGATTTTCTTTCTGGAGGGCAAACATATTTAAATCTTGGCTATATTCCAAACCCTAGCAGTGGTTCTCAAACCTGAGTGGGTAGCAGAATCACCTGGAGCATTTGGGCACATATGCAAAGGAAATAAAATCAGCATACCAAACAGATATCTGTACTATCATGTTTATTGTGACCACAATTGTTAAGATAAGGAATCAATTCAGGTGTCTGTCAATGGATGAATGGATATTTAAAAGTTACATACATACATTCTATTATAGAATGCATTTCATCCATAAAAAGAATGAAATATTTTCATTTTTGACAACATGGATGGACCTGAAGAACCTTTTGTTAAGTGAAATAAGCCAGGAATAGAAAGACTAATACAACATATTTTCACTCATATGTAGAAGCTAAAAAGTTGATCTCATAGAAGAAAAGAGTACAGTAATGATCTCTAGAGGTTCAGAAGGGAAGGGAAGGGAAGGGAAGGGAAGGGAAGAGGGGGTAGAGCGAGGTCTGATAATGGGTACCAAAATACATTTAGAGAAGAAGACTAAATTCTAGTATTCCCATAGCACAGTAGGGTGACTATAGTTTATAATTTCTTATACATTTTAGAAAGAACTAAAAGAGAAGTTCAAAAGCTCCAAACAAAAAGAATTGATACATGTTTAAAGAATATAGAAATGCCAAGTACCCTGATTAGATCATTACAAGTTGTATAAGAGTATCAAATTATCATGCTTTGCCCATGAATGGGTATAATTATGTGTCAAAATTTAAAAATAAAGTATTTTGATCAAAACGAGGCCTATTCTTATGTAACACTCCATTACTTCTCACAGATAAGTTAGAATGTAGTTTTTCCATTCATCCATTGGCTTTTAGTATTAATTGTGCTGACACATCTCTATTTTATGAAACAGACACAAAAGTCTGAAAATTGGAAATAACTTCTGGTCATTCTTAATCTCAAAGTTATACTACTAGTGTACAATGTATGTGCTTTCCTTCCTTTCATTCATTAACTTAGTATGGTCATCTTCTCTACATCATCATTCATAACAGTAGATAATTAAAAGTCTATCTTAATGTTACAAGGTGATACATTATCTTATATGAAATAATCCAGTCATCAAAAGACAATGTATGATTCCACTTACATAAAGTAGTAAAACTCAGAAACAGAGACTAGAACGGTGGCTACGAGGGGCTGGGAAAAGGGAAAAAAGAACTGCTCTTTAATGTATTGGGGTTCAGAAAATGATATCCCAAAGTGAAGGCCTCAAAAGCAAAGTCTCTCACTGACCTTCTCCTGCCCTGCTGTCTCATATCCCCCACCCATTCTTCCCTAAGGCAAGCCACGAAAGCTAACATTACTCTTCCTCAAAGGAGGTCACCAAAACCAGAACCCCTTTGCCTCAAATTCAACCATAAAATCTGAAAATACTACCAGAAGTTGGCCCTGCTTTTCCATTTAAGAGTTGGCCATAAAAAAAATTCTCTGATATTTGTTGTTTTATTGTAGGTCCTAAGATTCTCATTCCAGAAATGGTCCTGGACCATACTCAAAGGGAAAGAATGCTGCAGAGAGACCAAGACGGATCTGAATTGACAGGCATTGCCGAGTCATCCCCCAGTCTATTATCATTACCTCAGACCCTTTGTGCTTAATCATATTCCTACATTTAGGTTATTTATGCATCATCAAACCTAAGCATAAAAATGGAGAGTTCATAGTGTGTCTTTGGATTGTCAATCTAAAGTCTCGCAAAGACTTTATGAACAAAACTCCAATCACACAGGAAACATCACAAAGAATCAACAACTGGGAGCTTATCTTATTAAAAAGCTGCTGCACAGCAAAAGAAATCACCAACAGAGTGAAGAGACAATCCATAGAGTGGGAAAAGTTTTTGCCAGATGTTCCTCAGAAAAAGGACTAATATCTACAATATATAAAGAACACCAAAAAATTAGACCCCCACATTTAAAGACCCAATCCAAAAATGGACATCTGAAATGACTAGACATGTCTCAGATGAAGAAGTAGAAACTGCAAATAATATGAAAAAAAAGTTCAGCATTACTTGTCATTCAAGAGATGCAAATGAAAACAACACCAAAATTCCATCTCATTCCAGAAAGAATGGCTACTATCAAGACATCAGCCAATAACAAACGCTGGTGGGGCTGTGGGGAAAGAGGAACCCTGATCCACTGTTGATGGGAGTGTAGAAAGGTGCAACCACTGTGGAAATCAGTGTGGAGAGTCCTCAAAAACTCCAACCAGAGGCTCCATTTGACCCAGATATTCCCCTTCTTGGTATCGTCCCCAAAGAATTAAAAGCATCATACCACGGCATTATATGCACACCCATATTTATAGCAGTACAGTTTGTAATAGCTAAATCTTAGAAACAACCCAAATGTCCATCAATTGATGAATGGATAATGAAGATGTGGTTATTTGTATACAATAGAGTACTACTCAGCCATAAAGAAGGATAAGCTTGAGGCATTTCTGGGTAAATGCATACACCTTGAGCATACTCTTAGGTGAAATAAATTGGACACACATGTTTAAATACCTTATTTTTTCCTCTGGTTTGAGAAACCAAAAGTGTAATTAAGGACCAAAATGTACAATATATATTGGAAAAAGGGAAGAAATTGTTCAAATGGGAAAGGGAACAAGGGAGGGGGAAGGGAGAAAGGAAGGGCTGCACACAAGAAAAAAGGGAATAGAAGGAAAAAAATGGAAACAAAACTTTTGTAAATAAGGAAGGGAAGAGGGGTTGAAGGGAGGGGAGGGGAATGGAAAAAAAAAGAAGAAGAAAGATATATGATGTACTGGTACAAATTCCCTATGATGAATGTGATCATTATATATCTAAAATGTACCAATAAAGTAAAACAAAACAAAAAACTTTCTCATAGCTTGTAAAAAAAAAACTGTGATCAAATAAATATCTTGTGGGACTGTTCCGTGACCCTTCATGATGCACAGAAAAATGATAACCCCCTCTTCTATTCCTACAAATGGGTATAGTGTTTCAGATTTGAATGACCAAAAAGGTCTAGAGATCCCCTTCACAATAATGTGAATATTTTACTACAGCTAAACTGTACCTGAAAATGGTTAAGATGCTTAAAAATAGTTACAACTTTATCACATCAAAAATGTAATCTTATCTCAATAATTCTTTAGAAATACAACTAGGCTAATGACATACCAATAAGCAAAACCATCATAGTAATGTTAAAAAATAATGTCTTTAATGACAACAAAGTACAATTTTGAAGGACAAGGATGTCCAAATCTTCTATCATTCTCATACTCCCAAAGCCCACTGGTAATATGAAGCCACCCTTCCTCAGACATTATGTAGTCCAAGCAATTGTATTGCCTATTTTTTTTGAGGGTGTGCTGGGGTTCAAACTCAGGGTCTTGCACTTGCTAGGCAAGAGCTCTTCCACTGAGCTAAATCCCAAACTCTGTATTTCCTATTTAAAAAGAGAATAAAGATATGGTGGTAAATAACGCAGGGTAAGTCATTTTTAGCCAGTGTTTATAGGGACTGCACACAAACCTCTAGGAATGGAATGATATTGTCAGAATTGCATGCTTTATCTTTGCACTAAATGATAACCAGAAAACCTACAAGAAGCAATACCTAAATCATAAGTAAATAATTGAATTGATGTGAAAGCTCATTGAAAGTATATAAAAAATTAGTGCTATTAAAAAGCTGCTAGAAAATGCTAATCCCATTACAGGAAAAACTTACTACTATTATTCATTTTTGACAAATTAATGCATTTCTGGTAAAATGTAATAGCTTTTGTATTGGTTTTAGATCCTTATTTTCTACTCTGTTTTCCTACCAGGTCCTGCTCAGACCAGGGTAAAAGTTTAGAATTCGGAAAGAGATTTTCTCTGAGAGTGATAATATTTCCGTTGTGAGCTGAAGTTTCTGCTATACAGGAATGGCAATACAGTGAAGTAATGCTAGCCACCTAAACTAGAATTTGGTTATGTGTGCTCCGAAAAACTATGCAGAACAACAAGAAAAAAACAGAAAACCACAAAAGTTCCATGCTTTTATCATATTTAAAAAACAACAAATACTTTACACTTCAAACTACCTGCAGGTAAACAATAAGAAGGCTAATTTCCAGCCATGCCATTTCCTAAGCTTCCCTACCAAGCATTTTAAGGCGGCTAGGGGAGTCCAAGAAAATTGGGCAGAGAAAAGAGGACAACAAAGCACAATCCTGAACTAAGATTATTCTCAGAAAGATAAAGGGCACCCTATTTAGCAGGGAGGGAGAGAGAGTGGGGAAGAACATGACACCCCACATAGATTGTAACAGTGCTTCAGGGGAGGTAGCTAAATACCCATGGGACAGGAGGTGACTGCCTGGGAAAAACAATGCTACTAGGAAAAAACAGTAGAAATAAAAGCGAGAGGTATCCTTTGAAGACTAAACAGTGAGGAGAAAAAGAAATAAGACAAATAAATTCAGAATACTGCAGGACAAAAAGATCAGAAACTCAAAATATCACAGACCCTTTGCCAAAAACCCCCCAAACGCCACCCCAAATGCCGCCCATTAAATAAACTGCATTTTCCCATACTTAAAATTGAGCGCACTCCTAAACTAAGACTCTTGTAAGCTGCCCAATCATTCAAATGCGACAATGAACTGTATGTATATAGTTTTCATCTATATAAAGCTACTAAGCAGCAGATCAGATGCAAAACAAAATATTTTAACTGAGAAAATTTCTCTAAAACTATGAGCTTGCAACAGATAAACAGTAAGACAATGCTGAAAATTGAATATTCTTAAACAAATATCTTGGGATTTGTGAAAACTATTTGAATCACAAAATTTTAAACTCAACAACAGAAATGGACCCCAAAAGGAAAGAAAGGACATTTCAGTGAAGTCATGAAAGAACCGAAATACCAGATAAAATCCTATGAGCTACAGTACACAAAAGAGAGCAGATTCAAATGTGAATCTAATAAGGGATATTGAAGAAAGCAAAGAAAACAAACAACCAAGCAAATGAAAATGAAACAAAGAGAGAAATCACAACATCAGGGGAAAAGTGGTTGCAATGGAACATAGACCAAAAAAAAAAAAAAAAAAACCCACCATATGTGTAATTGGAATGCCTAATGTGGTAAAGAAAAGGAAAAAGAAATAACACTTTTTGAAGACTAAGTCCCCCAAATTAAAAGACCCGAATGCACCATGGAAAGAGCTCACTGGGTACCAAGGAAAATAGACCCAGTATGATCAATTCCAAGACACAGTCTAATAAAATTAGCATTAAAAATACTACCTGAAAAAAAGCATTTACTCTAGACAAATACCAGTTTGCAAAGATAATTAGCTGTTCCAAACCAAACCAAGACAACTTAGTAATATATTCTAGTATTGAAGCTGTAAAGAAACACACTGTCTCATTTTTCCAAGGATGGGATTATTTTAGTCTTTCAGGTGTCAACTCTGATATCACCTCCTCAGCATGGCTTTCCTTTACTACCCAACCCAAAGAATCTGAAAATATGCAGTTAATTTGTTTACTTTATCACTTCTTGGCCCTACACCAGAAAATAAATTCACTGGAGTCATGGTTGTATCAGGCTTCTTGCATCCCATAATAAATGTTCGATACTTAAAATATCCGTACAGTGTACAATGAATGAAGGAATGAGAAAAGTTAAAATGAATGTTTAAGGATGAAGGTTAAAAATTTCTTTAAAACATTATATATCTAAGGTATGACAACTTTAGAAGAGAAGGCAGTATTTACAAATTCTAAAAATATGGATTGTTTAAAGAATTCTAAGGGCAGTTGGATATACTCATATTTCTTAAAATACGGAAATATATGTAGCAGGAGTGAATTTCTAGTTTACGTATGTTACATTTAACATTCCCTTTTTAACTTACAGTTACTTTTTTCGCTAAGTGGTTATGATATATTGTAATTACAAGCCTCGAGAACCACTTATCACTGCATCTTTAGAAAATATATAAAAGGTTATCTCTGGGTGGCAAAATTATAGATTTTTGTCTTGTTTTTGCTTTGAGATTTTTGGCATTGAGCATGAATTATTTTTGTAATTAAAAGGGAATAAATGCAGTGCTGCAAAAGGGTGAAACAAAGAAGCCTGGATGAGGAAAGGGCAAGAGAATTATTTTTGATGAGAATACATAAATTTCATACCAAGCTATCAACCCAAGAATCATAATTGTTAAGGAAAAGCCAGGTGTTTGCCTTTTAGTTGCTTAAATCAATATAGTGCATTTTGAGGTTTGAGTTTTTATTTTTCATCTTTTCTTCCAAACACTGAGACCTGTATTTCCAAGTATATGGTATACATATATACGCATATATATTCATATTTATGTAGGTAGGTCATGACATCTTAAATCTGTCTGAACAAGCAAGAAATCTAAGTGCATTAAAAATAAATTCTACTGTGGAATATATACACAAGAATGATGTTTTCCAAAAGGGCAGAATCGAGTTTATAATTTGGATGCTTGTTAAAAACACAGATTCCTGAATCCCATCAAAGAATTCCAACAAAAATCTTCAAAATCAGTCTAGTTTTGGAAATATAAAGCTACAGCGTGGCTCAAGCTTGCTTCTAGTCCCCATCTATCTCAAGAACTCTGGAGAAACTCATTTTTAAAGACCTCGTATTCTCCTCCAAATGTAGTGTTCTATCATTACACCAGAGTCCCACACTTGTCAAATGGCATTAGCACAACCAATGCCAAAAGAAAAATAGCAAAACAGAAGCACTGAGCTCATCACACCAGATAACTCATCACATATATCAGGAAAGTGATTTTCACATGTTCTATTTTTATCTGACGCCTTTAAAATGGTTATTTGAGTATTTGGTAATATTTCCTGTGAGCATTTATAGCATTCCAGATTCTTTAACAAATCAACATTATTTTCTCAATAGCCCTTGGAGAGAAGAAAAACTGTGATCAGTTTTCAACAGACCACTGTGCCACAGTGATACTGTCTTCTCAAATATCTACTGATGAAGATAGTGCTTCCAAATGCTCAGCAGTTCATCTGTTGCCAGAGCTGGTCGGGGAAAGGAAAAGGCTGGGTTTGCCTATTTCTCCTTGTTGCCATTATACATTCTTTGAAACCCGTTTGTTTGCATGTGCCCTGAAAGAAAACTAATGAATTCCATTTCCTCTGCTGACGGCAATCCAAGCCGAGCGCAGGCGGCAGTGATGCAATTGGCGTCTGATTCATCATACCCACAGTTCTGCACCTGTGCCACTGCCAGCAGGAGCAAGGCGGCGTAACACAACACTTTGTTCAGCCACGTCCCTGGGGACAGGAGTGTGCCTACACCAAGGAAAACAAATTCCTAATGCAAATTATTTATACTAAAAATCAATGGTGCACAGTTCAGATAAACCGTTTCTTAACACGCTGTATTTTATTGTGTTTAAACAATATCATATAAATAGTATGGTGTGTTTGATCAGCAGAAGGATAAAATCCTTCAGGGCTGTGGAGTTTCTCTTTTCGTAGCTATCAACAAGGCAACCAGGGGCTTAAAGGCCAGAGCAGATGGATTTTGTGGCTTCGCTGGATGCTTCTCAGAATTTATCCAGAAGCTCCAAGCCCACCTGGCCTCACTAATCTGTAGGACAGTAATCAAGAAAGCTCTTCCTCTTTGAGTACTTCTAGCCCAACATATCTCAAGTAGTGTGATGAGCCTCCTGTCCTGGCCTCACCAGTAGAATAGAGTCCAGAGGGAAGAGGTTGGAAGAATGCCATGTCCCATTCACACTACATGCTTGTTAGTTTTGCCCACATCTAACCTAGCCTGGCTGGTCAAGACGTCTAAGCTCCTAATAGAACTAGAAACTACTGCGCCTGCCAGTGCAGCTAGTCCACCCTTTCCTACACTCTATTCTTCCTCCCCTTGAATTCAATTGTAGCAGTTCAGTTGGGGGGACAAAAATCTACTTCATAGTTTAAATTAGTCCGAATTTTTTTTTAAAAAAAGCAGGGTCATAGACAGAAAATGCTACTGAGTCTGAGTGGGGAAAATATAATATTTTAAAAACTGTTAACTAGTAGAAGTTAACGAGGAAAGTGGCAAAAGGAAACTCTAAGGAACACAGCAATAGCAAATGTATGGGGCATACATCATCCAAGGCCTGAATGACATCATCCAAGAGGGAGGTTTTGCTCCTGTTGAAGAAGGTTTGACTGGAACCCACTAAGTAGTAGAGGAGATGAGTGGGGTGTCATAGGCAGAGCTAGTTCACAGGCTGGTGCAGGATGGTGAGCAAGCTCCTACCCACCAGGGTAATAGAGAAACTCCCCTGGACTGTGAGTACCACTGGGTCCCTCTTCCTACACTACTGGCAGCAGTACCACGAGACCAAAAAGTAAAGCATCCCACGACCCCTTTGCCACATACCTACGGTGCCCTCTACTGACAAGGCTTAATGTTGTGCCAGCCGACAAAAAGAAATATTTGAGAAATCGAGCACCAGTATGAGTATCCAGCATAATTTCTCATCACTCCTATTCAGCATCATACCGATATCTAGATAATCAATAAAATGTCTACGTATTGGAATAAAGGAAATAACCCTGTCTTTGTTTTCAGATTACAAAATTGTTTATGTAGAAATCGACAAAATAACAAAAAAAAAATCTTCTGGAACGAATAAGTAATTATAGCAAGGTGCCAGGATACAAGGTTAATATACAAAAAATTAATAGCTTTCCTATGCACTTCAATGAACAGTTAGAATCTGAAATTCGAAATACAATACCATTTGCATTATCACCTAAAATGAAATACTTGGGCATAAATCTAACAAAATACATACAAGATCTAAGTAAGAAAAACTACAAAACTCTGATGAAAGAAATTAAAGGAGATCTAAATAAAGAGACAGCCCACATTCACGGGAAAACTCAATACTGTCCAGGTGTCACTTCTTCCCAACTTGGTCTACGTATCTGACACAAGCCAAAGACAGACAGGAACGATATGAAGACAGCATTGTGGGACACCTTGAGAGGCCAAGAGGAATGATCCAGTGGAGAAGGAATGGGGAAGGGTTTTTCTGTCACCAGTGATCTTTCCAACATCACTCCTTAAAAACGTCCCAGTAAAAATCCAACCCATAATTTTAAAGCTAAAAATCTTCAGTGACATAATTAGATGTAACTACATCATATACAAGCAGGCAACCCACCAGTGATCGCACACACAGGCAAACATCAACTGGCACATCAAAGGGGAGCTCAGTGAGTGGCGTTCGTTTTGTCCACTTCCCAAGTTCCCTCCAACTCATAGTGTCACAAAGGAGCAATAAAAAACATGCTCTAAAACTCTCCGCACTGTGAAGTGACACCTTCTATCACTGCAAAGCACTTATTCTCAAACTTCGCCATATATCAGAACTACCTAGAGCGCTTGTGAAGCTCAGACTGCTGCTCGTCTCCCCATTTCTGAATCAGCAGGTCTGTGGTATTAGAAATTGTGCCTCTAAGAAATTCCAGGTAATGCCGATGCTCCTGGTCTGAGGCTTACACTTACTACAACTATATTATTCTGTGACGGTAATTCTCAACATCGACGAACTTTAAAAACTTTTAAATTCCAGTTTCTAGATGATATTGCAGACCAATTAAAGCCAAATCCCACAAGTTGGGACCCAAGTATTAGTGTTTGTAAATCTCTGCCAATGATTCCACTGCCAGTATGCAGACAAAACAAGGACAAATATGGTATTCAGAATTCTTCTTCCTTATGCGAACACAACTGGTATTTGTTGTGACTCGCTTACATGCCTAGATAACTATCTTTGTGAAGCTTTGTTCGGAGATTTTCTTCACCTAAATTTTCCTAGTAGACTTGGGTTGGGGGATAGAAATCAGCATTTTAACATTGACACTCCGATCACCCGCAGATAATTCTGTTACAAATAGTCCAAGAATCATATTTCAAACTTTAGTTGATGAAGCTTTACCACCCTGTCAACGATACGAGACTAGTGTACTATGGGTCCTGCATCTCTCAAGTCTCTCCTTCAACTTTCCTTTTATTTCAATCACCCTTATTCCTTTCTCTTTTAAGGAAGGACTCATGCCGCTCCATCCATGTGCCATTTTCTAGGTCTTCAATATCCATTCACCTCCCCCCACATGCTTAATCAGTTTATATCACTCACAATGAACATACAGCAAATAGGAAATATTTTTAAAGTGTAACATTTCAAAACCTCCATGTATTAAAAATATTAAAAGACAAATATAAATTTGGGAAACAGTAGCAGCTTAGATGTCAGAAAAATTATTATCCATCATGAAAAAAGTTCTTATATGACAGCAAGAAAGTGATAAAAGCCAGAGGTGAGAATGGGCAAAAGAACTTTTTAAACTACAAAATGAACAGAAAAGATGAAGAGTCACAAGGAAAAAGTATTCAACTTCATTAATAAAAAAGATACAAACTTAAAACTTGTACTCTTTTTAAATGTAATACAAATAGATATTAATAAAGAAAATAGAAAAAGGACTCTTCTATGAAAAAGTAAAACAAAATTTCATAACAAAATAACTAGAAAATGACAATATTTAATATATTATGTATCATAAACTTAAAAGAAAGGCCAAAATGTTACACAGAGTACAAGTCATAGACAAAAATGACACTTCCTTACAAAGAAAGAACCAATAGATAATAGCACAAAACTTTCAGTGAGCTAAAAGAAACTAGTAGTATAAATGAAAAAATTAGCATATATTAAAATAGTTTTGAAGCAACAGAATAGGTATGGGGAAATATTTGAACTTCTCCCTACGTCTTGTCTAATATGTGTGTGTGTGTGTGCAGTTTCTAAGAGATACCACGCAAAATTTAAGCTTGCAAATCTGACTTATTTCACTTAAAATTATGTTCTCAAGTTGGCAGAGTAGTACACCATTCTGTATAAATACCATATTTTCTTTATCCATTCATCTGTTGATGGACATATACACTGTTTCCAAGATCTAGCTATTATAAGTTGTGCTGCTATAAACATGGGCATGCATGCATCCCTGTAACATGATGACTTTAACTTTTTTGGGAAGATATCTAGAAGGGGGAGAGCTGGTTCAAATGGAATTTCTATTTTTAGTTTCTGAGGAATCGCCACACTGGTTTCCATACTTGTGCTAGTTTATATTTCCACCAACAATGTAGAAGTTCCTTTTTCTCTCACATCTTCACCTGCATTTACTATTATTAGATTTTTTTTGATGTAGCTATTCTTTCTGGGGTAAGATAGTATCTCAGTGTAGTTTTAATTTGCGTTTCTCTAATAGCTGGCAATGTTGAACATTTTTTTCATGTATTTATTGGCTATTTATACTGCTGAAAACTGTCCATTTATTTTGGTTGCCCATTTTTAGATTGGATCTTTTATTTGGGGGAGTATTTTTTTAATTTCTTTATATATTCTAGATGTTAATTCTCTGTCTGAGGAATAGCCGACAAAAATTTTTTTCCCATTCTATAGGCTGTTTCTTCATTCTATTGGTTGTTTCTTTTGCTGTGTGGAAGCTTTTTAATTTTACATGATCCCATTTATTGATTCTCAGTATTCTCTTTCCATTGGGGTTCTGTTCAGAAAGTCCTTGCCTATGTCTATGTCTTCAAAAGTTTAACCTATTTTAACTTCCAGCAGATTAAGTGTTTCTGTTTTAACATTTAGAACTTTCATTTTTTTTTTAGTTTAGTACATGATGAGATATATGGGTCTAGACTCAATCTTCTACATGTGGCTATCTGATTTTCCCAGCACCATTTATTAAAAAGGCTGTCTTTCCTCCACTGCATGTCTTTGGCTGCTTTGTCAAAGATCAAATAGCTGAATGTGCCTGAGGTTGTTTCTGCTTCCTCTATTCTGTTCCATTGATCCACATGTCTGTTTAGCGCCAGTATCATGCTGTTTTAATCACAGTAGCTTTATAGTAGAACTTCAAGTCTGGGATTGTATTTCCTCCTGCTTTGCTTTTGTTACCCAGGATAGCTTTTGCTACTGAGGGTCTTTTCTGTTTCCATCTGAATTTTAGGATTGTTTTCTCTTTATCTGTGAGAAATGCCATTGGTATTTTGATTGGGATTGTGTTAAATCTGCATATCAGTTTTGGAAGTATGGCCATTTTGATATATCTGTATGTAGTATATTAGCAAGCTTTGTGTTGCTACAACAAAATACCTGAGACAACTAACTTTATAAAGAGAAAAGGTTTATTAACCTCATGGTGTTCAGGGTTTGAGCATGTGGGATCCGCATTAGCTCAGTTCTGATGAGGATCTCATGATGAATGGCAGATGGCAATGGCAAGAGTGCAGGTGGGAAGAAGCAATGACAGGAGAATAGATAAAGAGAAAGAGGATAGTTGGGGCCAGGCTTGTTACATTTATAATAATCCCATCATGAGAACTCGAAGGATCAATGTGAACAACCTGATGCCCCGATGATCTGAGGACCCCCCACTAGGCTCCACCACCCACACATTCCAGCACCTCCCAACTGCACCACCCTGGGACCATGCCTTTCATTACAATGGACCTCTCAGGGACATAAACTATATCTGATCCATAATAAATGTGGGAAGTACCCCCCAAAACACCTCAAAGAATTCAAATGAAGAAATCACTTCCAGATAAAAGAGCAGGATAATGTGGCAGTGGTATTTGGAGTGGCCTTCAATACTCAGAGAAGTATGAAAGATGAGAGAACATTTTACAACCAAGACACTATTCCAGATAATATATTCAACTGTTCAAATTTAAGTCTACTGAATGACTAATAACTGAAATCAATATAAGGATCAAATTGAAACTTTTTTTTCAAAATAGAATGTAAGGGCTGGATGTGCAACTGAGTAGTAGAGCACCTGCCTGGCATGCTCAAGGCTCTGGGTTCACTCTCCAGGGCCAGAAAAAAATGTAAATAGAATACTAATTATGAATTCTGTTATTCCTTATTATATATTTGATAATTTTGGCACTCATTAGTAAATATCTAGATTGCGAAGATGTAAAAATGCCCCTTGTTAACAGTAAACACTTTTCTGATCAAAGTATATATTCATGCACCTTAAATTCTTTACATCTACCACTTAAAAGCTGGGAGAAAACGTTCTTATTTCTACTACTTATTTCCCAATCTTCTAACAGCTTATAATATACTTTACCCACCAAGAAATGAACTGTGCATTGTACAGACTATATAGAATATCATGTCAAATTCTAGACATTTTAGAAGGACACTGACAAATATTTGTACAGGGGGAGTAAAAAGAATAGTGAGGGCCTAGAAATCATAGTTTATGAGATATTAATAGGATAAAAGAGCATGAATAGATGGCCTACAGTAAAAAGTCTGAGGGGGAAATTCCATGGATATCCTTGAATATTTGATGAACTCATGCTTTACAGTGGAGATGGGTGACAAATAATTATTTATAATGGTTAAAGTGTGGATATTTGCAAGTGACTTACTTTTATATAAACCAGAAAGTGGTCACTGTTACCAAATTACTCCTTTCTCTCATTTGCACTCCATTGTTTTTTCAAATGATCCAGAGTTATAGTTACACAAGGGATGATCAAAGGTGAATGTTTAATTTTTTTTAAAAAGCATTATGGCAAAAGACACATTGCTAGGTATTATGGGATAAGTGTGCTCAAAGTGAGGGGGAGTATTTTGAGTATTCTGAGGGGGATTAATGGCAATGTGTATTTTATCTTAATGAATATTTTAATTTAACCCTTAATCATATTTTTTATCATCCCTAGTTGATCAACTCTTGATGGCAATTTCAGCTGCCAATGTCCTCATTCACTTTTTTCACTGGATCTGGCTTTTCCCCCAAATCAAAATGGCCATGAAGAGTACACGTTTTGAATCAGATGAAGCATTGAGGCGGCCACGATAGTGAAACTTAAGACCCTCACAAAAGAAGACTTCCAGAACTGCTTCATAAAGTGGCAAAAATGATAGGTGTGTTCAAAGGAAGGAAAGTATTTTGAGGAGGATTAATGGTGATGTCTTTGAATGTAATAAATTTTATTTTTAAAAATTTTAACATTCACCATAGTTTTCATGCTTCATACCCAGCTAGTTACCTATGCTGTCTATATTCCCATACATCCGTCAGACTGTAATCTCCCTGAGGCGAAAAGATGATAGTACAAAAATGGCATCCGCTTCTCCAGGGCTAATAAGTAGAACTAGAAGCAGGCAGAATAAATAAATAAATAACCTTAGAGCTGTTCTAGCATGTAAACAGTCTTCCAAAGTGGGCAAGCATAATTTACAGGGTCATCTGACCAGTTATAATAAGGGTCACCAGAATGAGTGAATAGTGGATCAATCTCCAGTATCCCACTTGACACTAAGAATCCATATGATATAATAAATGAAAATGTCTAGAAAACACATTGTAGTTATTTAATCCCAAAGCAAATATTTGACAAAGCCAAAAAAAATGCAAGAGTCTTTTCCCTTTCTGGAGAAGTTTTCTCCAAATATAATCCCTTCCACAGGAGCTCAGTGGAGATAACCCCAACAATTGTGAGTTCCATTTCCTCCAAGGAAAATTCTTGGGCTCAATTACAAATCCAGGATCATAGGAAATATGTACTATCACTTATAACATTTTTAAAGAATGGAATCATAGTTTCTCTAAAGAAAAATCATACACAACTAAGATAAATAAGCAAGTGAATAAGAAGCAACCTGTAGATAATTTGTTTAAAATCTTAATTGCTTTGTCAAGCACAGAGAGCTGAATTAAAGACAGGCAATCAAAGGCAGTGATTATAAAGCACTTACCTAGTTGGAGTCATGCTAACAATGGGATCCCTTAGCCATCATGTAGCACTGATATTATTTTGACATTTTTATAAACAATCTGTGAGAAGAAGACATCTCCAGATTTGAAGAATAAATTTAGCTTTTCCAAGTACTGAGCTGTCAAACTGGTT
Organism: Hystrix cristata; assembly: GCA_004026905.1. Classification (NCBI taxonomy): domain Eukaryota; kingdom Metazoa; phylum Chordata; class Mammalia; order Rodentia; family Hystricidae; genus Hystrix; species Hystrix cristata. The sequence goes on from PVJO010001572.1 coordinate 118,148, forward strand.
AGGGATAAACTGCCTAAAAATGTCACATGATTGAAGGAGTGGGTGGCAGAAAAGAGGCAAACAGGCTTCAAGGTGAGTGCCATGTAATGTTTTTAAGCAAAAATTATCCCAAAGCAAATAACGATTTAATAACAGATGACTCTCCAATCTCTCTTTATTCCTGACCTCCATTCATGAAGACCAGGCTTCTACAGACATCTTCCAATTTACAAATTTCCACCTGTATGGCTCATGCACCCATCAAATTGAAGATATCTCCATTTGAGAGTGCCGAATACTAACCACTAGACCACCAGAGAGACGCTGATATCTCCATTTGAACTCTTTATCTTTCCTCTACCCCACTTTATATCCCCATTTTGTACTCTCTAATACATTCACTGGTACTATCAATCATCAATTGTTGAAGTCAGAAAATTGGGAGTCGCCAACTATCCACCATATAACTCACCAGAGCGATGCCTTTAAAGCGAAAACCTGATCAGCAAATTCCCCATTTTAAATCATTCAAAACCTCCAACATACTGGGCTCTTCACCAGTCTACCACGCCAAACTCATTATATGATCCTCCTATACCATACTCTCCTCTCAGAACTGCTTTCCCTATCGCCAGCAATCCCTCCCACAGATGGATCCAATAACTCAGAATTCTTATCCATTTTGAGGGACAGATGCATTATTGGGGGATATTCATTGCAGCACTGTGTGCATTCGTAGAAAGTTGGCAACAAATTCATTGCACAGCCACAGGAGAATAGATAAATGAAATATGTTCACGTAAGACTAGAAGGCAATGAATAAATGACATGTGTCAGTGTGGATAAAACTCAGTCATGTAACATTGAGGGCAAAATGTCACAGAAAAATTCACACAGTGACAATGAAACATGCAGAATAATAATATTTATTGTAGAAGTAAAAATATGCTTGGCAATGGTATTTCTGCAGAAATAGGGAGGTAAATAATGTCCAGGAGGAGGATATAGGCAGTTTCAAATCTATGTATTATTTCATTTCTAAAAAAGGATTTAAAGCAAATATTGCAGAAAAGATAAAGTATAACACAGCAGGGGACTTTTGCACAAGAATATTTAATATTCTTTATACTTTTTTACTTGCTTGAAATGTTTTCTAATAATATACTGCTTGTATATGAAATATATCATTTTTAAATTTTATTTTATTTGTGCATGTTTGCAATTCACACAGTTTACAATCATCTTGGGCAGTGCTTACATGTACGTATTACAGCTTGTTTCTTTTTTTTTCTAATCCCCTTCCTTTCCTCCCCCTTCCCTCTCCTTCTCTGGTTCCCCATCACCTTTTACATACTTGTTGGTATTATTTGTCTTAGTTCATGTTATAGCATATGTTTACATTGATTGGAGTTATTAGGATCCTGTACATGGCACATATTTATTCCTCCCATTTCCCCTTCCCCACCTTCTCACCCCTCATCCTTGTTCCCTTGGACCACTTCCCTATTGGACTAGATCTGTCCTCTCATCCCTTTCTATCCATCCTTTATCATTTCATTTGTTTGTACTTTGCCTCATTCAAATGAGAGATACCATATGGTATTTAAGCATGTGTGTCTGATTTATTTCACTCAGTATTATATTCCCCAGGTGCATCCTTTTTCCTCCAAATGCCTCAAATTTGTCATTCTTTATAGCAGAGTAATATTCTCTTATACATAGATACATTTTGTTTATCCAGTCATCTGTTGATGGGTATACAGGCGGCTACCAGGATTTAGCTATTATGAATTGTGCTGCTATAAACATTGGTATGCATATATCACTGCAGTATGATGATTTACGTTCTTTGGGGAAGATACCTGGCAGGGGAATCATTGGGTTATAAGGAATTTCTAATTTCAGTTCTTTGAGAAATCTCCATACTGATTTCCATAATGGTTGTACTAGTTTGCATTCCCAGCAGCAAAGCAGGAGGGTTCCTTTTAAAAGCCTGCTTCATTTTCCAACCTCATTAACAACATTAAAGGAGGTTCTATGACAAATAGTCTATGACCAGATCAATGATGAAGAGCTGCTCTCTAGACTTCAGAAAAGATAAAATCAAGACAAGAAAGGTTCACAAAAGAACTGAAATAGTGCCCTGTGTTGGTGGGACAGTGGAGAAACAGTTTCTCCTACACTGCTGGATTGATAACACCTAAAGACACCTAAAGGACAAGAGGAAGAAAGTAGGAAGTTGGTTGATGAGGGTTTTGGTAGTGCTTCTCGACGGTTTTTTGAGCTATTCATAAAGGTTTCTGGGTACATCAAATGTTTGATTTGCCAATTGATATGGTAGAAAGTAAGGCAGTCCTGAATATTTACTCATTCAAATTTTAACAGAAAAATATCATAAACCATAAGATTGGCTTATAAAATCTCTAACAATTACATTTCTACTTACATAGCAGGCAAATGGTTGCTAGGTTGCTGGAGAACCATTTTTCATAAAAAATGAATCTGACCTGCCATGTCTAAATCAAATAATTTCTGAAGGCCTAGGTAAGGTTAATAAAAACCACACCACTAGAAATTTTGCACTTTATTTTGTTGCCAAGTTAGATAGATGATACAAGACAGGGAGAGAAAGAGAGACAGAGACAGAGATAGACAGAGAGAGATAGAGAAAGAGAGACAGAGACAGAGATAGACAGAGAGATAGAGAAAGAGAGACAGAGAGACAGAAGGAGACAGAGAGAGACAGAGAGAAAGAGAGATTTTGGGTGCTAACAGACAAGTTTACACTAACCACTAATCAGCTTTCTTTCTGATTACTGGGTATAAAAAATCACATATAAACATGAAATAAATCTCCACAAATTTAAATTGGTAGTGGCAAATTTTCCTAAACATACTTCATAGGTAATATGTTGATTTGATTATATCAATCGCTAATGTTGTGAAATCCTATCATAAATTAGGAATATACTGAGATTCTGAGTGCTTATTGTGTAGGGGTTACAACTAGATTATGGTGCTTTAAATCATAGTTTAGTTAGAAAGAACAGGAGATTTCAAGGAAATTCTGAGAAGAAACAAATTGAAGTTTCTAAAAGGAGACAAGATACAGAAATACTTCAATGGTATGCAGACATGGAAAACAATGAATCTTCTAACCACTGATTAAAAAGCACTACATACATAAACTTCAATTTTGTCAAATATCATTAACCTTGAAATTAACTGGAAATCTACATATTATGTTTGTTTTGATTCATTAAACACTCTACTTAAGAATGCTAGCATGCCACAACCAGGTTTGCAATTATTTATTAACCACTGTACTGCCCATAATCTAAAGGACGTAGAGTCACAGAATGAGTTGCTCAATAAAACTCGCTGACTGCTTGTCTGTAAACTGTCAAACCAAAGTCCTCTAGGAATGCCGCGGGAGAGAGGTCATGGCAATGAAAACAAGAGTGAGTGTGAGAATGGTTCATTTACTAGAACTCAATTCATATCAGAAAGTACTACATTCTTCTCGTGGTTGCATCCAGAAAATATTTGTTAAGTAGGTTCACTCTGCTCGGGACTGGAAATACACATTACAAACTTCTCCCTCTCCTTCATCTATGGTGTGTAATAATTTGCAACATTTTATAAATTCTGTCATCCTCGCCTGCTTTCTCTGCTTCCTGGCCGCCATGACATGAGCAGCTTTAAATTGTGGGTATCAGATATTTTGTTACAGCCAGGAGAAAGTGACTAAGTCTCAGTCAGTCAGTCTCTCTCTCTCTCTCTCTCTCTCTCTCTCTCTCTCTCTGTCTGTGTGTTCCTCTCATCTTCTCTCCCTTCAAGTTGCCATTGCCTTAGTTCAGGACCTTATCATATGCTGGCACCTATGCAAATTAACATATAAACATTTACAATAGCATAGTTTGTAAATGCAAATGACTGATAGCCACCTAAATATGTAGATATCTATTAAGAGGGAATAATGTAATAAATTTTGGTCCAATAATGAAATTCTGTGAAGCTATTAAAAAGAACTAAGAAACATTCTATGTACTGATATGACATAACCTTTAAAATACATACTGAGTGAAGAAAGCAAGATGTAAAATGTGCTTGTAGTGTGCCATGTACAGGAAGAAAAATGTTTTCACCAGTCTCTAGGTTCATAGTTGAAGTCCTTATAACAAAAGACAAATTAAGAAGAAGGAACAGAAACCTATTCAATGTAAATTTTACATGATACGGAGCCTTTGTAGGGAAATGCAGACTAAAAGAAACAGGAAAAAGTTTGGATTTTATGCCTAGGGTGATGGAGAGTGGACAGTCATAGAGAAACCTGATAGGAGGACATGATCTAACAATGACCAACCTTGGGAAATTTAGATTCTGCTGTGTATGTGTCTTCAGAGATGAGGCTGTTCCTTCTCTCCAAGTGAGGATTTTATGACCTGCTTTCAGGGGAGAAGGGTGGGGGAAGACAAAAGACGGGCCTTGCTAGGTGTTATAGCCTGCTTTGGGTGAGGGGAAGACAGAGCGTAACCTTTCCACTTCCAATGTCTTCTCGAATGCCAAGGTGCCATATTTGGGGGTGACACGTTATAAACCCTGTCAGTTATGATTTGATTTAAAATGTAACATGTAATATATATATTCCATATCCACAAGTACATGTGCATATATACACACTATATGCATATGTGTGTATATGTATAGACACATAAAAATGCACGCTTGTTATGCATGGTCCCAAAATAACTATGTTTTGCTCCAAGAAAGAGACCTAGACAATTAGGAGATGGGGAGCAAAGGAGACTTATATTTTACTTTAAACCTACTGTCCTTTTTTAAAGCTTATGCCAGATACAGATCTATCCAAAAACTACAGAAATATAATGCTTTTAAAATAAATACTGTTAAAATGCATCTCACAACAGGTCTACCACTGTGGCAGGCTCTTAACTGCCTATTCCTCAATTTTTTTTCTGTATCGAGATGAAATTTACACAGCATAAAACTATTTTAAAGTGTATAGTTTAGTACCTTTTAGGACATTCACAATGTATTATGACCACCACAACTCTCTAGTTTCAGAATATTTTCATCATCCCAGAAAGAAATACCACAGCCATTACATAATTACTCCCTATTCTTCCTTCTCCCTAGCCCTTGGCAACTATGATCAACCTATTCTACATAGTTCGTACTATCCAGAAAGGAATCATTCAATGTGTGACCTCTTATTTCTCCTCTCTCTCCAGCTTTCACGCTACTCCAGAGTGAAGTGCCCTTTGTGGCCACAGCACCCTGTATGTGCCTTTCATGCTATATTCTGATGGCTCACTTGTCTGCATAATTTCCTGGTTGGCCTCCACGAAGCAATCCTCATGTGTTACCCCCCATTTTGTCACCAACATGATGTTGAATGAGTGCTTCTAAAATGCTGTCCAATCATAATATCCCCTTGCTTGTGTGACTGGTTAATTGAAGAATCTAGTCCTGGTAGAGTGAAAGCAGAAAGTGACTTTTTGTCCCACTGTTATTTTTAGATCTTATTTGTTGAGTCAATCTCCTGGTTCCACCACTAGATGATATCTCGGCTTTTATGAGAGGCAGAAAAAGTCCAGTCTGAACCAGGAGAGGAACATGGATTAGCGATCTCAATCCCGGACCGAAGCAAAGGTACGTCCAAGGTGATCGGAAAGGGCAGTCCTGAGGTGCAGACTGTGAAGTGGGTCTGGTGTGCAATCCGGCCAACGTGAAGCAGGAAGATGAGATCTCAGAAATCACAGCACAAAGGAAAAAAAAATGCAAGTGACAGATTTCCTAATTGACCATATTAATCGTTATATCCAAAATGGGGGAGGAGGAGGCAAAATTAGTTAAAAGGACACAGATAATGAAACAATCAGGAACAGTAAAAAACAATACAGGAAGATATCACTTGCACAGCTGCAAATCTGTTTACATTGACATAAAAATATAAAAATGGAATACTGATTTCATTAAAAACAAATTACAGTTTCTATTGGGAAGATAGAGAAGAGAGTGGTACATGGGTATGTGGGGGAGGAGGAAAGGTGGAGTACTTATGAAAGATGCCTAAATCTCTTCTTACCATAGAATGAAGGTAATCGAGGATGCTCAAGTTTGAAAAATCAGGCTATAACAGGAATTTGGAAGTAAATAACAGCAGCCACTAAAAGTATTGTGTTGAAAGCAATTACCTCTAGAAAGTAAAACTCAAGGGACAGAACGAGATAGGGCTAGGGACATGTGTTCTTGTCCTAAGTGTCATAGTGCTCTTTAAATCATTACTGTTTGACTGTGTACCTTACTTTCATAAAAATAAAAATAAGTTTCTAAGAAGTTCAATCTAATCTAAATCAAAATTCCCACTCAATTTGAAGCTACTCCAGTCCCCCAACTCAAGCCTGAATCTATCTTGGAAACTTATAGTGGTGTGCATCTAGTCCTGCTCTGAAGTTACACAGATGCAGCTAGAGTCCAAAATGGACTAAGCTGTCCTTTCTCATCAGGACAGTCACCACAGTCTTCGAGTCTCTCCTTTACTCTATTTTAACCTAATATACATATTTCTCTCTCTGAAATAAATATTTTCTCTGGCTCTGGACTGTGTACATCCTAGAATGGAAAAATTCTCTCCTCCATCTCCTTTTCCCCATAAGTTTGAATCAGAAATGAGTGCTCTGATGTGAGTAAACATAAGGGTAAATAAGGTCAGAGAGGTGTAATAGATATTATATAAAATGAAGATAATATTGAAAGGAGAGGAGAACTAGAAAGGGGGAGGGGGAAAAGAAAGAAGGGAAAAAGGAAAGAAGGAGGAAAGGGAAAAAAATGGGAAAATATAAATAAACCTGCTGTAAATAGGGAAGGGTGGGGGAACAGAAGGGAGGGGCGGGGAAAGGGGGGAAAACCAAGATACATCATGTACAGGTACAAAATAACCACGATGAATGTGAACATTATGTATACAATGTTGGTACATGTTCTTGGTAAAAATAAATAAATAAATAAGAGAATTTAAAAAAAAGAACTGAGTGGCTTCCTCCAGGAAAACTTTACCATCCTGCAAGTTATATTAGTGACCCAATTATGCCATCCCGTGCTTCCCCTGAAACAATACTGATCACTGTATGTACTAAAAGCTTAATTGACTGTCTTCTCAGCAGACTATCAGTTTTCTATGTAGGCAAAACCTCTCAATAACTATGTGTTGAATTAATAAACTAGCATTGCATTCTCTTTATAGACAAAACTCTTGAGAAAGGTAGATTATAGACAAAAGTTTTCTTAGTAAACACAGCACAAGCATTAGGGGAATCAGATTATGATTTGCCCAGGACAGTCCTATTTGCACTGATGCCCTGCATTAATTATTAATGTTACCCCTTTCACTCTATAATAATGGCACAGTCTGCATGACAAATTGTTATTCACCCTATGTGATGAGTCCATATTTTATGTTTCTCAGAGAAATAACTGAGTCTCAGGGTACAGATGCATGGTCAGTCTCCCCTCTGTTTTCTGAGCTGTATAAACAATTCTACATCCCCCACTCTCCACCCCACCCACAGTAATCCAGCTTTTCATGAGATGGATTAATGTCTAGCCTCAGGGAAAGGCAACACCTCATCCCTTTAGGGTATTTCTGCATAATTATAATAGGATCTGTTGTTTCTTTATAATTTAGCCCTTCAGGCCATCTTACTTTCCTGAGGAAGAAGGCATAAGTAGTGAATAGTCACCTCCAAGTTCCACCTGCAGGAACCTTATTAGCTATACAACCCTGATAACTTAATCACGGTAGAACAATCCCTGTGTCTGGTAAGATACACTTTATCTGTGGACAAGAAGGTCACAGAAGCTTTCACATTCATCAGACAGGGAAAAGCTATGTTGTGTGCAGTCTCACGTGCTGAATAACAACATTCAAACTTCTGTTAGCAAAATTCAAGAACTGAGAAAAGAGGAATAAGAAATCCCAATCTACTTCTCCTTTAATACTGCACCTGGAATAAGACACCAAAAATATTTAAATACCTCCAAAAATCACTTCTAGTTTCTGAGTCATGGAATTCAGCTCCCAGCTTAGTTATATTTGTGTAGGGAGTTTCTAAAGCTTATACTTATTATTGTAATCTCCATTGAGGGAGAAAGTGACACTGTGATGTAGAAATATTAATTTCACAGCTAGAAAAATATGGTATGGAACAGCGATGTGCAGAAGAGTTTGCAGCACCAGAGGGCTTGGCCTGGTACTGGCAGCTACCACGACTCCTACCCCCACCCGACCCCGCTCCCTGCACTGTTCCACCCCCTTTCTCCAATGTTTCCACTTTTCCGCTGACTATTGTTTTTTAACCATCTATCAACCACCTTGGCTACATCTCTGCAGCAGCAGCGGCCTGTTCTGTTGTAAATGATGGGCATATTGCAGCTGTGTCCACGACTAGGGGGAAATTCAGACAGTCCTTTCTCCAGCTCGGCAAGACAGAGCTTCTTGAAATGACATGACATTGTCTGATATCTTCTTAAAGGCCTTATCCCAGTCCTCCAAGAAAGATCTTTATCATGGGTTTTAACTTCTACTAGGATCCAACCCTTTGGAATGATAGGCCATACACAACACTTTGAGAAATATAGTTCAATTGATGGATAAAATAATTTGAAGAATTTCACATTCTAGGACAGCTGTAGACCAGAGGAAATTCCAAAATATCATCTTAACCTGCCAAAACACTAAAATTCAATAAAAATAAGCAGAATGAATTTAAATAATGTAATACTTTCCCCCAGTATTTCTTGGCATCACAAGGGAATTATTTGTTTGCAAATATTATAATCCGTCCCATACAATATTGCAAGTTGGCTTCAAGTAGAATAGAAGGAACCATATAATCCAAATTCCTTGTCACAAAACAAAGATTTCTGGAAAATCATTTTTCTAATGTTTAACAAAAAGAAGGCAAAGTAGCAGAAAAGATTGATGAGAATATTATATTTCAATGTCATGAACTTCATGAATTCATTGCTAAGGAAACAGAATTCCAAAACAAACTAAAATGGTTTATATCTAGATGTTCCCCTAAAGCTGTATGCACTAACAAGTGGGGCTTTTGGTGGGATGATTGGATCATGGGGCTGTGATCCTGATCAGTAGATTAGTCCACTAATGAGTTTATAGCTAAATGTGATATTGGGAGGAGGTGGGTCACTGGGGGCATGGCCTCAAAGGGTCAATCTCCCTCTCTCCTCCCTTGATCTCTCTCTGCTTCCCGACTGCCATTCTATAAGCAAGCCTCCTCTGCCAGGCCTCTCTGCCATGCTGCCTCCACCTTGGAGCCAGATGACTATAGACTGAAACCTCTACAATTATGAGCCTAAGTAAACCTTTCCTTCTTTAAACTGTGGGTATCAGACATTGTGTCCCAGCAACTAGAAAGTAAGTAAGATGCATACCAATATGATGTGGAATAGCTTTCCACTTAAATTTTCCCAACTCCTAGGAAACTAATTTGAGAGTCATAAATATCATGGGAATTTCTGTTCATATCTACAGGACTGTAGAGTATCTAACTGAGCTGGTATCTTGTCCTGCTTTTAACAGAGGCACAATGTAAATGGCTGCTGAGGAGAAATAGGTGAAATAAAACCATTTTTAACAAAAAGAAGCAAACCTTGATATAAAATGAGAGGGTTCTAAAGATGCAAGTTGAATTGATGAATAGACCAAAGCCTATGTTGCCCCTCTCCAAAACTGCCACCATATGAGTGCGATATACTTAACCTATACAGAGGAAGCCTGGTTCAGGGTATCTCATATAACATTAGAATCCTGGAGATTATAACTAAAATGTACACTGATTCTCTACCACGTTCCTAGATTGTAAAAAAGAGATTAAGCACTAAATGTCTAATTTTCCACTGTGGTTTATAGTACAAATAACATTGATCTCAGATAAAGTGGGAAGTGATAAGGTAGTTATCTATTCTGAGAAAAATCATAAGTTATAGATAGAGCTGTCCAAGCATGAGAACAATAAAAATAGCAAGAAAAATGTGCAAGTACATCACAGGAAAAAAAAAAGCAGAGAAGAGGAAAGAAAGAAAAAGACAAATCAGTCCAAGAAAACATGCTATCCAAGGAACAAAAAGAAATTAACTCACAATAATAAACTAGCAAATATTAAACTAACACTAACCTATTAAACTATAGAAAAATAGTACAGCCTCCACATAACGAAAGTTTTTTAAAAGACTATTTTTATTTGAATATTTTTAAACTCCAAACAGGCACAAAACTCACTAATAATACAGGTCATGTGTGGAGTAGGAAAAATGGATGGTTGGAAGATGAGAATATTTTCACATAGAAGTTTCTTTTAATTTTTAACTATGTAAATATAATACCTCCTTTTTAAAAGTAAATAAAAATGAATTATAGCTAACAAAAAACCAGAGGCTCAAAAAAGGAATTCTCATTCATAGTCACAAGTCTGTAGAATATCTAAGTGAGGTGGCATCTTTTCCTCCAGACATAAAAAATAAATTGAGGATCAAAACCATGCCCATGGGTGTCTCATTTCTCTGAGCACCCACACTCTGCTCAAGTGCCTCCTATATCTATCTGTAATAAGTCTTCTCATGACTCTTTAAAAAAAAATGCTGGTGGAGAACTAACAAACAACATGGAAAGAGAAGGCACACAATTGATGAGGCTGAGTTCACATAAGAGGCAATGAAAAAATAAATGAGATAATCCCAATGATCACAAATAAAAAATTCAAAGTTATCAGACAAAAGCTATAGTGATACAGGAAAGACTAAATCCAAAAGAAAGATAATGATATCCTTAACACAGAGAACTCAACAAAAGTGATCAAAACAGTATCCAAAGATACAACAAAAGAAAATTTTCCTGAAGTTAAGAAAAACATGAACATGTGGTATTGAAAAGCACACTGGTCCAGGAAAAATTGTTGCACAGTATTTGTCACATTGTGGTTAAATTCTTGAACTTCAAAAATAAGGAAAAATTCTTCATGCACTTGGGGGAAGCAGATTAGCATAAGAAATGGAGGAGTAGGGACAATCAGTCCTCTCACAATAATATTCAAATACAAGATGGTGAAAATATGTCTACAATATTCTAAAGGCAAGTATATCCAAGAATATTATACCAAGTCATGATGACATTCACATAAAAAGGCAATAGACAGAAATTTTCAACCATGAAAAACTCAAGGAATACAATACATCTGAACCTTCCTTAGAAAACAAGAATATACGGTCTATCCGATAAAGACATGTAACAAAATAATAACAGAAGCTGGGGATATAGTTCAGTGGTAGAGTGTATACTTAGCATGTCCAAGGCCCTGGATTTCATCCCCCACACCACAATTAAAAAGAAAAATCAAACACATAGTAAAAGAATGGTGGTAAAAGTCTCATTTAAATATGTATCAATTCTAGATTACTGTGAATTATTACAATAGAATAAAATAAATATAAATATTAACAGTTCAAAAATAATAATATAAGAAGATTAAGCAGAGGAGGGAAGTATAAAAACAAAAATGCTGATATTTTCATATTTCATATCTAGAATTTAATTAATACTATAAAAACTAAAGCATATATATGGTCTATCCACACACACACACGAAACCTTAATTTTTCATATTGCTTTTTTTTTCTTTTTTTTGGTGCTGGGAATTGAACTTGGGGCCTTAGCGGTTGCTAGGAAAGCACCCTACCACTTGAGCTAAATTCCCAGCCCTCATATTCCTTTTTACCTTGACCTAAGCAGGATCATAGAATAATTTTGGATATAACATGTCTTGTGGTGAAGACACACTGATTTGAATTATAGCAATTCATTTAGGTTTACTTCAATACATTTTTTATTAAATTCAGGTGAAATTTAAATTGTTTATAAAATTACCTATGTAGTATAATCTTATTTCTAAATTATAATACTATTTTTGTAATAAATCCTGTTTGTGTAGTATCCTTGAACATTTTAGCTATCTTTCTATATAAGTTCATAGAAAAATATTTGGAACCATGGTTACCAATGTCGATATCATTTGTTTTTAAATTGTAAAAAAATAAATAAATAAAAATTTAAAAATAAAATGAGATTAGTACTAGAAAATAAATAAATAAATAAATTGTAGGATTTGGTTGTTTCTTTTCCTTTCTGTATTGCTTATTTTTTTTATGGTGATCAAGTACTAATTTTACCAAAACACAAAAGTGATAGTTTAAAAATATAAACCATGTAGCAACAGACCAAATTGGTTGTGGTTATACTTATTATTGTGGTCAACCTGAGCTGGAATGCCCAGCTGTACTGAGTTGGTGTGGTTCTGGGCCTACAGGATCCGCCTAGGGATCATTGCTGACACAACACTAAAGGAGAACGGGAGCAGACAATAGTGGTGGGCTGTTTCCCAGGAGAAGCTCTTCTACAGCTTGTTCTCCTGAAGGGGACTCAGCTGTTCTCTTCAAAGAAGGAGCTCGGGGCCTTCGTGCCCTCAAGGATGGCTGCAGTTGCTTCGGGGGAGCTCTGGTCGTCATCTCTGCTGTGAGCATCGTATCCTGGTTCCAGTAAGGACATCTTCAGCCATCATCTTCAGATGCAGTGTACACAGGACAGTGCCGTGGGCTCCCAGCCCTTGATTAGATCTTTTGGGTCTCCAATGCCTAGATGGACATTCGGCACTTCCTGCATTTGGCTTGTGGGTGAATGCTGTAACTTGTAAATGTCCTGTATTAAATCTGCTCTCTTGCAAACCATCAGCTCTAGAAAGGTAACTAATACATTAGTTTTCAATTCAATTCTATGAGTATTTTTATAAGTATTTACTATGTGCCAAGTCTAATGCTAGGCCCTAGGAACAGATGGGCAAACAAGATAAACACAGTCTTTTCCTTCACACTGTGCACTGTCTACTGAAAGTTTTCACTTCTTGAGGATCCATTTATCTGAACTCATTAGGATCTCAGTCTCCACAAAGGATTTTGCTTAATGACAATTTCATAGAGAGCTTGCTTTGGGATACATTAATGAGGAGACTATGCAAACCATTATAGTTAAAGATAACAATAGTTTGATTTCAACATCAAAATCATTCTAAACTGCAATATTTTACACAGGTTTATTTGAGAACCTGAAAAAAAGTGAAATGGAAAGCTAGGCATGAATTCATATGCCAGCTCCAGTACTTGATGCCAATGAGGTCTTGATAAGCCATTTAATCTGAGCCTCTGTTTCTTTTACTGTGAAAACTGAAGATATAAATGTATCATTACAAGGGCACGATTAAGTGTTAAAGTATATAAAGCACTTAGAACAGCATGTGAAACAGAGTAGAAATATTAGCCATTGTTATTTTTTGAGTCACTTCTGTCAAAAATCACAATTTATTGAGATAGATTTTGCTATCACTGTTGGTTCCACTGTCAGCAAGGTCATCTAAAATTCATAAAAACGTCTATTAACCGTGTGAGCAGATAATAAAAACATTTAAAAGTAGGGAGATTTCTTTCTTGAGTTAAGAAATTACCTAAGGTAAATTAAATCTTTAAACTTTTTTGATAAATGAAACTCAATATAGACATATTACAAGTGACTAAAGGCATATAATAAAAGGTTTGCAGTCAGCAAACTGCAAGGTATTATTACAAAAGTATAGAGTATGTGTCTGATTAGCCTTGAGGCAAGGAACTTGAAGTATCTTAATTGCTTGTTACTTTTTCTCTACTTTCTATTGATAAACTTGAAGATAAAAGAGGGTAAATTTGATTTACTCAGGCAAAGAGAACAGATGTTATATGTTGTAAATTTTGTTAAAAGCCAGTGAGATAAGAGAATACATTTACATGGTTGTCTAACTATTTCCAATTTAATTTATGTGGTACAAGTAGAAACATTAGGAAAGTTTTTGCTTCTTTCTGCCAAGTGCTGATTAAATCAATCTGAAGGGTCTCCCACTAAATTAATCACCCCAAAGACAGTATTCATTATGGCTTCTAATGTTATTGTGACAAAAAGAAAACTAAGAATCATAGATTTCAGATAACAGAACCAGGGAACAAACCAAACAAATAAAAGGATCACAAAGTAAGTGAGAACCACGCCATAGCATTAGAAGTCTCAACTATCATCTCTCTAGAAAAAAGAATACCCTAACCACTTCAGTAAAGAGTCCTCACCTATATATAGCCTGAAGAGGGGGAAAAGGTGGCAAACCAGCAAAACATAAAACACTGACAAAGAAAACATTTAGTGGAAAGAGAACATTTAAAAGTTCATAACATAAACTCTATGAGAGATTCCTCTGTTCCCAAAATTGTCATAGTCTAAAATTCTCCTCAAAAGCAGAACTATATAATCTATAGGTTTCAGAGCCAAAAGAGAAAAGAAAGGCAGTTATTCTTTCTTCCTTCAAATTAGGGCCGCAAAATGTTAACACACAAACAGAAGCAGGTCAAGGGATGAAATAAAACGAGATACTCAATTCATACCAGAAGTTTCATATGGAAATTTTGTTCTAAAATTCTGCAGAAATTTTAGAAACCCATTTAGATAATTGAAAAAATAAAGGCCAATTTTATTATAAATGCCAATGTAATAATACTAATGCTAACTACCACTTATAGAGCAGTTAATATAGTTCACATATGGGGCTAAACTTTTTACATACATCATTAATCTATTATGTCATAAAACTCCCGGGAGGCATACATTGCTATTTCTATTTTACAAAAGACTTCTAGTCCTCCAAACTATAAGCAAGTGCGTGTGAGAAAACTGTCTCTGTTTTGATCTTGTTCATCTCTGTCCTCTGTGTTGCCCACACTCTGTGACTCTCTTTCTACATGGTTTATACACTTCAGGCCCCAGACTAGTCCTTACTGGGATGAGATTTTACCCTATGTAGACCTGAAGTAATCATTGCAAATGTACTCAATCTCTCTCCTTTCTCCTCTCTCTCTCTCTCTCTCAATCTCTCTCTCCCCCCTCTCTGCAGTTGTACAAAGATCACTTAAAGTATCAAATTTTTATCAATGGCATACCTGGAGTGTGCTCTACAAAAATGTCTGTCACTTGATAAGCCAATATTCAAATAATCTTCAACTCCTAACACTCCGTTTTTTAAAGTAACCGAAAGCCTAACAATGAGAAACACAAGAAACTATCTTAGTAAAATATAGGGCCTTTGCTGTTTAATCTACTTTTGTAAATTTAATCAAGAGCATTTTAATATGTTAAGAAAACCTTAATATTTTAGACATAGAGAGTTTTACCTTTTAATTATAGCCAACTGAAATATATCTTAACAATTATTTTAGATGACTCCTAAGAACCAAATCATAGTAGTTAACACTTTTTAAACTATATATATATATTATCTTTTTTAAATTTTATTTTAATGGTACATTTTAGATGTACATATTGATAACATTCATCACAGGGAATTTGTACCTGTACATGATATATCTTGCTTCTTTTTTTCCCACTCCCCTCCCCTCCCTTCACCCCCTCCTCCCTCCTTATTTACAAAAGCTTTGTTTCCATTTTTTCCTTCCATTTCTTATTTCTCTTGTCCCTCTGTTCCTTTCCCCCTCCCTTGTTCCCTTTTCCATTTGGACACTTTCTTCCCTTTCCCAATATAATACATTTTAGTCTTTATATACACTTCAGTTTCTCACACCAGAGCAACTAAGTGGTATTTAAACATGTGTGTCCGATTTATTTCACTTAAGAGTACGGTCTCAAGATGGATCCATTTACCTAGAAATATCTCAAGCTTATCATTCTTTATGGCAGAGTACTACTCCATTGGATAAAAAACCCACATTTTCTTATCTTTAACCAAGGAAAAACTCAAATTACTGTGGACAAACAATAGGCATTGCATTTCTAAAACCAATCTTCTGATATTATCTCAATCAGCTAACAAGCTGGATGGAAATGTTACCAACTTTAAAGACATCTTTATTCTCATCTTGTTAACTCACTGTTAACCCTGTCAACAGAGGCATTTTGGCTACATCATGGGTGTCTACTTATCCATATACCATATCAACTAAAACAGAACATACACCTGAAAATTGGCACACAGAAACATATACAGAAATCCAATCATATATAACCTTTATGCTATCAAACTTTAAGGCCTTTATTTGTAAGCTATTCTGAATACGTTTTCTGCTAGTTAACACTACAGGCTTATAGCCAGTAAGAGCCAGAAGGGTGAGAGAAGAGACTAAAACTATAGATTATTTCACCCCAAACATATTTTAAAAATCTCCATTTCCCAACTATATTGTGCCTCATTTACCTGAACACAGGCACTCCACTCTTGAGTGCATCCTATATTTACCTCTAATAAGTCCTTCTCACGTCTCTTTTAAAAAGTATGTCACTAATTAATCCCCACCACCTTGTCCACACTGGCTTCCCCGGGTCCTCTATCCTTCACGTCCTCAGCATTCTCCCTGGTACTCCACTGTGGAAGGGATGTGTCATAGTTCAGATTTTCTCAAAGTAAGAGTAAGTTCTTGACAAAGGTTGAAAATGAAAGATTCTCCCTCACACATCACATATTGGATACCATAGTATCCCTATGAAAGACAACTGCTTGGATTTGTAGTTTTAAAACAAATTCTCCTCCACTATCTTCTGGGTTTCCCTTCTTGGTCTGCTACGGGCTCTTCTTTTAAATATTCTTGAAAATGACATAAGATTTAAATCCAATCTCTAGCAGAAAATCTCCTTAAAT
This sequence comes from Hystrix cristata, assembly GCA_004026905.1. NCBI lineage: Eukaryota > Metazoa > Chordata > Mammalia > Rodentia > Hystricidae > Hystrix > Hystrix cristata. The sequence continues at coordinate 134,944 of PVJO010001572.1, forward strand.
TTAAAAATAGAGGAAAAGAGTAGGAGAGGGGCAGGGAGCAAGAGGAAAAAGAAGGTAGAAAGATGGAAGAGCAGGGAGTTGTACTTAACAGAATAATGCAAGCAGCAGGAGTCAGTCAGAGTGAACCACGACTCTAAGAGCACTCTAACTCTGCTTGTGCTTCGCCTGCCCAGGCAGGGCTCCAAAATCATCTCTCCATCAGGTCAGTGTCTCTGATGTTCATCTCCCCTCCCAGTGGCCCAAAGCTCCCAACTACTCTAATTGGACCTTCAACCCTAACAACTAAGTCTAAGGCTACACCCACATGGCATGTAATGTCTGTCATTCACAATCTCACTGCAGCATTATTAAGAAAAAAATGTGAAACTGGAAGCTTTTAAATCACAATTTAATTGTAGGCATTGTCATATTTATAGAGATTAGAATTATCCAAATGGTTTCATGTGAGATTTTTTAACAGTGAAATTAGTAGGGGAAATAGAAATGAAAATACCAGAAAGGAAAGGCAAAAATATCCCTACTTGCAGTTGATATGACTGTATACCTGGATAACTGAAGGCAACCTGCTAGAAAACAAATACAAAGGAAGTGGAGCATAAACATTAATACACAGAAATCAGCAGCCATCCTACATACAAACAATAACCAAGAGCCAACATAATGGAAGAGAAGACCCTGTATGCAAAAGCAGCTAGCAGGATAAGATACCTGGGAGTAAATTTAAGAAATGTGCAAAAGCTTTATGAGAAAAACTGTGAAGTAATATTTAAAAAGACAAAAGTAGACTTGAAAAATGGAAAGATATACCATGTTCTTGGAAAGGAAGTCTCAGCACTAAAAATATATCAACTGCCTTAAAATAGTTATACATTTAATGTAATCCTCATAAAAATGCTAATAAATATGCTTGATCTTTACAAACTGATTCTAAAGTCTACATGGAAAAAAATGGAGCAAAAATAGTGAAAAAAAACTCTTAAAAAGGAGAATGAAGAGGAACTGGCATTACCAGGTATCTTGGTAGCTATCTGAGAAAAAACTACTGTGTCTGCATTTTGCACTGTGAAACAAGATAAATTCCAAATGTATCAAATAATTAACCATAGACCTCAACACCACTGAAGTGCTAGAAAAACATGTAAATGTATTACTTTATTATCCTGGTATATGAAGGCTTTATTTTTACTTCTGGCCTAAAAGAAAAGATAAAACTCTATGAAATAAAACAATTTTTTTCTTGGACAAAGCACATAAGGAAAGTCAAAAGGCAAATAATATTAGGGAATTATTTCTGAAACATACCATGAAGTCCTAATCCCCATTTTATGTTTTTTTTAGAAACAGTCTAGAAATCTAAATGGAAAATATTAACAGCCCAATAGGAAAACAGACAAAAGATATGTTTACTTACAGATGAAAACACATGACCTTAAAACCTGTGATAATTAAGCCTTGCCTCACTCATAAGGTCCAAAACTTTGACAACACATGCAGTCTCTTGGCAAGGCTGTGAAGGTAATTCACACATGGATGCATAAAGCACAAAATGGTAAAACTCCTGAAGAAAATTTGGTAAGATTTACTAAAATTAAAGGTAAATTTGCCTTCCAGCCTAGCAATCCCACTTAAAGGAATTCATTCTACAGATATACCTGTACATAGAGGAAGTAATGTTTGTACAAAATTATCTGATTGCAACAGTGTTTGTAATATTAAAAACTTGGAGGCAATCCAAATGTGCAATAAGAGAATGAATACTGATTAAATTTTAAACTATGGTACATTCACATAATAAATGACTAAGTAATCATGAAGTTCTCTATGTATTTGTTCAGAAATATTTCCACATTATATTTTAGTGAAGGAAAGAAGATGCTGAGTGATGTATATAATATTTACCTTCTGTATAAGAAAGAGGACAAAGGAAAATATATATCTGCACAAACACTGGAAAAATAAATAAAAACTTAAATGCATGGCACTCATGGGGGCAAGAGTGGGGATGAGACAGGACAAGAACAGCGATGAGAACATGACTGCTGAATGTAAACCTTTTTAAGGTTTCTTTGGATACTTAAAATTTTTTTAGTTTTCTTTTTTTGCAGAGCTGAGGGTCAAACCCAGGGCCTTGCCCATACTAGGCAAGTGCTCTACTACTGAGCTGCATCCTTAGCCCTATGCTGTGCCTTTTTAGATTGTTCTGAATTTTGAACTGTGAAAACACACAAAAAAATTTAAAAATAAATAAACAATATTTACTTTTTCAACACTGTGAAAGATTTCCTTGGCTTTACTTTGTATGTGCTTTAATTAGCTTATAAAAGACCATTAAGTATTTTTAACTTAATTCCACAAAATGTCTTCAGTTTCTAGAAGAATCCACATTTCAGGAGTTCCCTTGGCATAGTGGCTAAATTCTCAATTATTTTGCTTTCTCCACAAACTGACCCCAAACCATTCACCCAGCTTCAATTCCTCAAATGTACCCTTCATTCCAGCCAGTATACCAGCCGTTCTTACATGTGACAGAGACTCACAGAGGAAAAGACCAAAGAGATAAAGGCTATGAAGAGGATACAGAGCCAAGCCCAGCTAGGGAAGGGAATATCTAGGCGATATCTCCTTGGGTGAGTCTGTGTTCAGAGCAGGTCTAGGTTACTGAAGTTTGTGACATGGGCACACAGGCTTTTCAACAGTATCAACCACCAGGAAGTGTTAGGCCTATATCTTCTGTACTGAAGCTAATCTCATTTTTTTCACTAAGGAAATGAAATCTTAAATCTAAGATCCTGTAGGCAGTCTCCAAGGACCCTGTGGCTCAGTATATGATCTTAAATTCCATGTCTCCCTATATATACACCCTTTGGTAAGTTACTTAACAGTTCCTAATATTACAAGCACAGTGAAATTCCTCACATTATTGATGTTGAACTTGCTCATAAAACTTGCTTTGGCCAACGGAATGCAGATAGGAGTGACTACATCAGTTAAGACTTTAGACATTAAAAGTTATTGTGTATTTCAGCTCATTGCTCTTGCACTTCCATCACATCCATGAGAACATGCCCTAGCTAATCTACTGGCCCAAAAAAGAGGAGATACACGAGTCAAGTCCAGGCCAGCCAAGCCAAAATCAAGAGACCTCCTCCCGTTGACCTACAGATGTGTGAACAATAATCAACTGTCATTGTCTTAAGTCACTGAGGTTTGAGGTGATTTGTTATGCAGCATCATCCTGGCAATAGCTAACTGATACACTCCATTAAGCTCATTCAAGGAACAGGTATAAAAATATGACTTTATCACATTTGTACACTCACTTTTACATTAAAAAATTCTACCCATCACTTTGCTGATGGCATTAGGTCTTTTTTTCTTTTCTTTTTTTTTTTTGGAAGGAAGAAAAGTGTTTATTTCACAATTTAAATGACTATTTTAAAATGCAAATGTTAGTTGAAAGTGCTATGGGCTGAACTGTGTCCTCCAAAATTCATTTGTTGAAGTTTTTTCCCCGAGTGCCACAGAATGTGACTGTTTTTAGAGATAGAGATTTTGAGGGGCAACTCAGATTAAACGAGGTCACTAGAGTGGCCCTAGTCCAATCTGACTGACTTCCTATAAGAAAAGGAAACTAAGACAGACACACAGTAAGGGAAGACCCCATGAATACAAAGGGGTAAGGCAGCCAACTATAAGCGAAGGAGACAGGCCTCTTAAGAAATCAGCTGTGTAACGCCTTCATCTTGGACTTCTCTCCTCCAGGACTATGAAAAATAACTCTCTCTTATTTAAGCCACAAGGTCTCTGGTATTTGTTACAGCAGCCCTAGGAAACTAATATAGATTTGGTATTAAGAAATGATGTGCTGCTGTAACAAATACCTAAAAATGTGGAAGTACTATTAGAACTGGGTAATGCTTTCAATATCTTCCTTCTACAGGAAAGTGCATTAAGTAACCATCTAAAGTGCAGGAAGATACTTCCTCTGATACAGGAGAATTGAAATCTCTATTCCCACTATGCCCATCCCTCTGTGTCAAAACCCTGAATATGATTCAGCATTGGAGGGTAGAGGTAGAGAAAGGGGGAACTCTCTCAACACTAGTAAATAAATAGAGCAGAGCATAGGGGAAAATAACAGAGCTAGTAGTCTGAAGGGAATTTTTAAAGAACTTTAGCTCCCTCCTAGAATTACCAAATTATAGGATACCTAGTTAAATTTAAATAGTAGATTCAACAAGTATTTTTTATATATAAGTATATCTCAAATATTGCATGGGACAGTGTTATTCTAAAGAGGTATTTATTATGTATCTGAAATGCAAATTTAGTTCTGCATCCTGTGTTTTTTACTTGTTAAATCTGGATGAATCTCCTGTTTACCCCAAGTTCCACCTCAGTGATGGGATGGTTATCAGGCATTAGCTGGTCAAGAAAGAAAAGCAGAAGAAAAGAGATATCTCAAAATGTACACTTATCGCAGATAAGTACATAAGCAAAATGTGACATATACATGTGATGGAACATTAGTCAGTATTAAGAAGGAATGGAAGTCTAAAAACATAACTGAATCTTAAAAACATCATAAAATAAGCCAGACACAAAAGGACAATTATTATATGATTCTACTTATATGAAATACCTATAACAGGAAAATTCATGGAAATTGCCAGGGGCTATGGGTAGGAAGAAATGAAGAGTTACTGTTTAATGAATGCAGCATTTATAGTTGAAAGGATTAAAAGTTGTAGAAATAGACAGTGATGATTAGACAACTCTGAAAATGTACTTTATGCCACCGAATTGAACACTTGAATGGATAAAATGGTAAATTGTGTTATGCATATTTTACCACAATAAGAAGTATACATTTCTTTTTTATTAGTACTTGTTTGCTACACATAATGATTATATTCATTGTAGGGATATGATATGTGTACATAACACATCCTAATTCTTTTTACTTCTTGTCTTCCTTCCCTTTCCCTTCCTTCCATCTCTAGACCTCCTTCCCATTTGCAGAGGATCTATCTCCCTGTTTTACAACATCTATCTTTTATTTTTCTCCTTAAAAATTAATTATATTTTAGGTTTCTGATATAAGAGAAGCCATGCCATATTTAAGCTTATGTGTCTGATTTATGGCAGTTAATATTATGGTCTCAGCGTGCATCCACTTTCCTACAAATGACTCAAATTTATCATTCTTCATGGTTGAATAGTACTCCACTGTATATGTATACCACATATTCTTTGTTCATTCATGTGTTGATGGACATATAGCTACTTCCAAGATTTAGCTACTATGAATTGAGCTGCTATAAACATGAACATGCATGTATCATTCTAATATGATGTATTTAATCAAAAGTGTACATTTGTAGAAAAGAGAATTCCTATGGCTCCTTACCATAGACTGGAGAAATTTTTCACAAGTCAGTCAGACATCTGTCAGTAAGGTGTGTGTGTGTGTGTGTGTGTGTGTGTGTGTGTGTGTGTGTATCAGTTGAGGTTTACTGTGTTCTTTTTTAATGATTTGTATATAAGTATATATGACCAGAATATAAGCTCCTTATTATCACAGTCATGCTGCTTCATCTCTTCCCGAGTGTTAACCATATAGTACATGCTGAAAATTATTTGTTAAAATAATTAATGCATTTAGCCATATATTCATTTTTGAGTCTGTGCATATCAGCTTGTGTTAAGATTTCTATATAGTAAACATTTTATCAATGACTCATTATGACTTCTGAGTGGTCCTTCTGAACCAAGCTTTACTACTTGAACAGATTTTAAGACTTTACATTGAACGAGTTTCATGAGGTCTATATCACATGTAACATTCCAAGACCTTATTAGAGGGTTTGCTGCTATCACGTGGTAGTTTACAGAGCAATAAATAATGTGTATCTGCATCAGATACTTTAGAGATCATTGTCTACTAAAAGAACTCAACAAGAACTTTGAGTGAAAAATGCCTACAATGTTGAAGAAAACATCGGTTTCTTACATATTCAAGTAATGATGTCTCACTTTTCTGAAAACCTGAATCAGATAATAGACCACAATAAAACACTAATGAAATAATTTCATCTTATATATGGCAACCATATATACGCAGCCATTGTGAGTGTAACGTACAAGAATAAATTATCAAATTAGATTTACAAGTGGAGAAACACTGGATGAACTCAGAATATTTCCATTTAAGCACTGAGCAAGTCTACCCACATAGTTCTCAATTTCTTCCAGTGAAAAAAGGATATGAAAGTATGTGCCCTACCTACCTCACAAGGTTGTTTTGAGAGTCAGATAAGACAGTAACCTGCGGGTTGGGGATTTAGCTCAGTGGGGCCTAGCAAGCACAAGGCCCTGAGCTCGATGCCCAGCACTGCCCCCCACCAAAAATCAGTATGAAAGACAGTAACCTTGAGCATACCTTTCAGACCTGTAAAGTACTATACAATATCACATTGACATGAATTTCAAGAATGAAACTAAACTATTCCCAACCACAGACAAGGAGCTGAGCCATCCGCAAAACTTTTTCCTTAAAATGTCCAATATCCTTAAGAAGTTATATTCGTACTTCAGTAAACACATTAAATTCAAAAGCAATAATTAATAAGATGGTAAATAGGACCACATGTCTGGACCAATTCCCAGTGTTTATTCAAAAAATCCACTGAACTAACCAACATTTGGTTTGGGAGTATTTGAAAATAGTGTTTGATGGGTAAGAGGTACATAATTTTCTAGACACGAAGTGAAAACTCTCATTTTAAAAAACTGTAAAATAATGAAGTCATCTCATGAGTTGTAGACAAGCTAGTATCTTGTAAACCACATAATGTCCCAAGTACAGGCAGCTAATATCTAATGAGATCTTTCTCCTTGGCAGAATCCAGATACTACGGTAAAGGTCACATTCACTGGAAGTTTGAATATCCAGTTGGAAACAATTTCTGCTAATTGAGCCAAAAATCTTAAATGGTTCCTAATGTAATTATATTGTCTTGGCCTCAGCAATGTTTTATTCTAGCCAGCTAAGCTGAGCGTCTCTATCTTTCTCTAATGACTTTCAAGGACACAAGCAAGAAGCTTCTCTTTTTGTTAGCATGGCATAGGACGGCAAGAACAGAGCAAGTGGGAAGAGGCCTGTAGAATAACAATTTCAATACTGAAAAAGAAAGTTAAAAAGCTCATGAACTTGTTCAACTTCTAGGGGAAAAAGTCCCCAGATTCTACTAGAGAAGCACAGATGATCTAAGGGAGTCAGAAATCATACTTATTTGCCCTGAAAAATAAACAAAAAAGGTTAAACACAAAATTTTGGATGTTCTTAGTGATTCTCCAAATTAATTACAAAATTAAATTTATTTACTTCAAGATTCTGAGGGTTAAAAGATTTACTCTTAAAAGCTCTACACATAAAATTGTTGTTGTTTTTGAGGACAGATTTAAAATGCATTAGGTATATTCAGAAAACTAAATGAAAAAATAACAACACTAATTGGGCTGACCCTCCTGCCTGCAGAAAGTTGAGATATATGTTTGACAGGTAATTAAATGCAATATTCTAAAATGGGAGTGAAATCAACAGGGAAACTCTCTGGAATACCAATGCCAGAATGGCTTATGTTTCTCTTACCTTCTTTTGACGTCCACAGAATGTTTTCCACTAAAGCATCACTAAAATGGTTATGTAGGCCACTACCAAAATGAAGAGCTTCTCTTTGATAATAACGTGTGTGTTGTAAGATTATAGAGACAATTTGATATTGTAAAAACGTAGACTTTAACATTTGCTAGACATTAGCCCAAATTCTGGTTTTGTCACTTACCAGCTAGTAACACTCAGTTATTTAATCTCTCTAAGGCCCAGTTTTTTTCTCTATAAAATGGAAACAATAGCATCTATCTTACAAGACTGTTAAGAGAATAGGAACTTTTATAAATATTTATGTAGCTCATTACAGTGTGAGAGCCTAGTACATTCGCAGTGAAAGTTGAACTACATATATAGTAAAATGTCAACCTCAGAAGTTACCCCTAAAACAGAACACCATCAGTGCAAAGATAATAGCTATTATTTTCCTGAGAAGGATGTAGTTAACTTCTACTGGGACTATTCTTTAGAAAAGGTTATAATAGTATCAAACATTAAGGTTTTGATTGGATAACTCAAAGGATTTCCCACCTGCTGTGATTCTGATTGGCTGAATGGAAACAATAAACCAAGTACATGTGAGTTGACCTACAAAACTCATTTTCCAACAAAAAGAAAGCACATTTTAGAAAGATGTCTTCAAACGGGAGGGAAGAATTGTTTTTTTCAATTGTATTCATTTGTTTTTATCCTGTTGTATTTTTTAGGATAGGTACAAATAATATTTGGAAATAAAATGAAAGACAAATGTCCATACTACATTAAAGGCTTGGAAAATGTTAATGAGATTTTTAATCCTAAAAATCTTCATAAATAAAAACATATTAAAAAGAAATGAACAAAAATCAATTATGATAAGTGCAGAAAAATTCAGGGGCTGAGTAAGTATTATAGTCCAATGAATAGGTCTGCTTGGGTTTAACAACAATAAAAAAAAAAGTATGGCCCATTTGTGGTGATTTCGTTCAGCTTGAGCATGGACAGATTTTCTCTCCACTAAGAATGGGTTCTTTTATTCTCAGTTTCATTCAAGTAATAGTGGACTCAACTTTTCCGTAGTATTGTGGGATACCATGCTGTGGAAATGGCTTCAAATAATGAGCACCGGGGGGGTGAATGAAATGCTGCTCGTGTTTACACTAGCACACAAGCACAAACAAAAGCTCCAGCGCACCAGTAACATCCTGTTTATCTGGTGATTTTCTCCAATATGGTTCCTGCCGAGACACAATAACAAGGGAAAATAACAAAAAGTCAGCTAAAAGATCTGTTATGGGGATGGTCAGCAACATCTTTTTAAAATAAGACTATAATGTGTTCATATAGTGTTGAAATTCACCCACCCTGGTCAAAATAATTCATGAAGATGAAACTTCAAGTCTATTGAAAATATTGCCACAGGGAACACCACTGGTGCACATCAAATAAGAGTCCAAGGGTGTTAGCTCGTCTAAAGGAAATGTTCATTATCTGTCCTAGCCCTTCTCCCCACCCTGCTTACCTACCACCCTCCTCAAGGGTATTGCTAGAAGCAAACAGTAGGTCATGTGGCTAGAAATGGTGACACTTCATAATGGATGTGTGGGACATAAAATGAATGTAATTTTACAATCTGTGAACTTCGCCAATATTCCCCAGTTTTAATGAAACAATAAATTTTTTAATTTATGAGATTCCCTATCAGTAGACTGCAGACGCTACCACGTGAACTGACCTTCCCATCTCAGAGAACATTAATTTTGTGTGAGCCTTTATCAGCAACTAAATTCCCATAAGCTTTAGAAAAATGGAAAGGAAAGTCCTAACCTGGGATTTCCTTAATTAGTCATAATGTTCTCTATTTCTACCCATAGTCGCACACCAGTGTCTCAAACCAGTTACCACAATGGAAGGAATAGCAGATTTTGCAATGATATGTTCTGATGTCTTAGTAATGAATGAACAGCATTTCTGTATGCCATGGTCCTGGCAGGTATATTTAAAAAGAAATCCAGCATGGGGAAATGGCTGGCCTTAACCCTCAAATTGTTAAGAGATGGAATAAAACTGAAAGCAACACAAAAAGCCATATAATGAATTTAATGACACTCGAATACCTCAGTCTCTGCTGGATGCCACTGGCCTCCCTCTAAACATCCTATTCACACCACTCACAATACCCGTAGCACCACTTTTACTGACAACTTTCAATTTGCCCTGACTCCGGACCAATTCTACCATCTAATCACTCAAATTGAGAGTTGGAACAAAGGTCAACTAATGACTCGAAATAGGTGGGATTTTTAAATTTATATATAAGTTCTTCCTCCACCACCATGACTCTCCTCCTCACTACCTATCTTGTATCCTCATTTCTATATTTGTACAGTAAGTTGGAGAAAGGTTAAAGAGAAATAGAAAGGATGGGGGAGGAGATAAATTCAGTAACAATTGATTGTCCGTAAGGGTGAATACCAGAACGTATCGGTCCACTAAAGGCTGGAAAATAAATTTGTCAGTTAGACCATACTGGGAAGGAGTTTGACCTCAGATGGTACTATTTGAATACAAATACTCCTAGATGGAAAAGCAGTGAGACTAAAGGAAACAAAACTTAGTAACGATCATGGTATCAGCAATCTTTCCATTGCAACTGACAGAAGTCAGACATAAGACAGCTCTAACAAAAATAAATGAGAGTTTTGAATAATGTAATTAAAAGTGCAGGGAGAGTCTATCTTCAGGAGTGGTTTGAAACCAGCACTCAAATAATGTCTTCAGGATTCCATCTATGTCTTTCTCTCCATTTTTCATCTATGTTTTTCTCAGTAGGTTCCTTCCTTTCACCCTAACAGCTCAACTGCCCCAAAAGGAGAACAAAAAAGCTTCACCTTCTCAATACTTCCGATTAAAAAAAAAACAAAAAACCACGTGTGAGGGCTACTGGTCAGGGCAAGATCACATACATATTCCTGTGGTGAGGAAAGTATAGGGAAGACGGTGGATATCGGTCCCACCCAGAACTTCATGGTCTGACAGTTTTCCAGAGGAAAACTGAAGTGCTATTACCTCAACAGAGAGTAATAGACACAGGGCAGAACAAAGCAAAAGTCAGCCACCACAGTAGGGCTGCATGTTTAAGGAGAAAAAATCATCTACATATATACAATTTGGTTAAAATAACAGAATTTATCAAGTGTTCCCCAATATCTATTTTCTCTTTCTTTCTTTTGCTAACAACCTCCCCAAGTTTTATCTGATACATTGTTACCCTTACAGCTAGGTGTAGCTGTTTAACTAAGTTTGGGCTGATAGACTACGAAAGAAAGTCTTATATACAAAAATTTCAAATCATCTTTGAGATGAATATGCTTCCAGAGACTTTGTCCTTCCTCAATGATGTCTGAGAAATACCCACAACTATGACTACCACCTTGGACCAAGAACCAGAAGCCACATACTGAAGATGGCAAAAATGATCCACTAGCTTGGATAAATGAATGGTCTGGTAAAATAGGAATATTTGCTCAATCTAAACTTCCCATCTACCTCTGGACTTTTACCTGAAACAGAAATAAATACGTTGTCCATCTATCTTATATGTCTTATTTAAACCACTGTATTTTGAGGTTTTGTTGTTGTTTAACCTTTTTATTAATATATTAAAACACTCACTATGGCCAACTTCTAGAGAAAATTGCTGAAAGTATTTAAAATAATGGAACCATAATGATTTCTGAGTTCATTTTATTATATATATAGGACTTTATACAACCATAATATCCAGATTATATAATAAGAACATATTCTTAACTTTTATGATGTTTGATTCTGTACACAAGTAAAAGGATAATAGTTATCCTTGAGTGGCAAAATTAGACATTATTTTACTGTCTTGTTCCTGCTTGTATTCATTTGTAAATTTTCTAAAATTAACTTACATTATATTTAGAGTGAAATAGAGGTTATTATCAATCTTCTAAAAAGGAGGGAAATGGCCAGGCTGGGAATGTAGCTCAGTGGTAGAATGCTTCCCTAGCATGAATGAGATCCTGGGTTCCATACCCAGCACAGCAAAAACAAAACTGAAAAGGAAGAAAATGTTTTTCCAAGAAAATTGTGCTCAGAAAATTAAAATGCATTTACTGTTTAGTGAGAAGTGACATACTAATGATTAGAAGCCATGTACATAATCTCAGGTACTATGGTTAACTGAAAAAAGTGGCCATGTATTTTTTCCATTTCTGTGTCTATGCTTCTTCGCAATTTGAATTTGAAGCTCCTTCCATCGAGAAATGAAATCTCTTCCTCCGCCTCTTGAAATTTGAGTTTGGCAATGTGACTTGCTTTGGCCAATGGGACACTAACAAATATGGTACTATGATACAAACTCAAGCTTGATAAGTACTTGCACATTATGGCTTGCTCCTATTTCCTTCTCTTGGGAACCTCAAAAGTACCACATATGAGCAAGCCTAAAATACCCTGTTCACTGAGTACATGAGCCCAAGTCATCCCAATTGCCCCAGATTACACCATTCCCTCCATCAGGTAAGTTGAATGAAGCCATTCTAGACTGTACAACCTTGGCCGTACTAGCTGGCCAGGAGAGCCGAATGCTGCACAGAAGTGTGACACATAATCACATTAGTGTTTTTTTAATTTTATTTTATTTTTTACCAAGAACATGTATTGGTACATTGTATACATAATGATCATAATCAACATGGTTATTTTGTACCTGTACATGATACATCTTGGTTTTCCCCCCTCTTCCCCTCCCCTCCCTTCTGTTCCTCCCTTCCCTATGTATAGCAGGTTTATTTATATTTTTCCATTTTTTCCCTTTCCCCTCTCTTTCCTTTTTCCCTTCCTACTTTTCCCCCTTCTCCCTTTCTAGTTCTTCTCTCTTTTGATTATCATCTTCCTTTTATATAATATCAATTACACTTCTTTGTCCTCATTTACACTTATGCTTTCTCATATCAGAAAAACAGAATGATATGTACTCATGAGTGTCTGATTTATTTCACTTAAGAGTATGTTCAAACATACTACTAAGTGAAATAAATCAGACACTCATGAATACACATCGAATTGTTTCTTTAATATGAGAAACCATATAGGATAAAGAGGTGTAATAGATATAATAGGAAGATAATATACAAAGGAGAGGAAAACTAGAAAGAGAGAAGGGGGAAAAGCAGGAAGGGAAAAGAAGGAAAGAGAGGGAAAAGGGAATTCATGGAGAAATGTGAATAAACCTGCTGTAAATAGAGATAGAGGGAACAGAGGTGAGGGATGGAGAAGAGGGGGGAAAACCGAGATGCATCGTGTACAGGTACAAAATAAATGAGATGAATGTAATCATTATATGTACATTGTACCAATACATGTTCTTGGTTAAAAAATAAAAAATAAAAATAAAAAAGAGTATGTTCTCAAGTTACATCTATTTACCTACAAATGTCTCTAGTTTATCTCTTTTTATGGCAGAGTAGTACTCCATTATGTAGAAAAACCACATCTGCTTTAGCCATTCATTAGTTGTTGGGCATTTGGGTTGTTTCCAAGACTTAGCTATTACAAACTGTGTTGCTATAAACATTGTTGTACACATATCACTGTGGTACAATGTTTTTAATTCTTCTGGGAAGATACTAAGCAGAGGAATAGCCGGGTCAAATGGAATCTCTAGTTGTAGTTTTTTGAGGAATCTCCACACTGATTTCCACAATGGTTGAGCCAGCCTACATTCCCATCAACAGTGGAGGAGGGTTCCTTTTTCCCCGCAGCCCGGCCAGCATTTGTTATTGGTTGATTTCTTGATGATAGCAGCTCTTTCTGGAGATAAAATCTTAGCATTGTTTTAATTTGCATCTCTCGAATGACCAGTGATGCTGAACACTTCTTCATATATTCATTTGCCATTTGTATTTATTCATCTGAAAAGTATCTATTCATTTCAGATGGCCATTTTTGGATTGGGTCTCTAAATTGGGGGGTCTGATTTTTGAGTTCTTTATGTAGTCTAGATGTTAGACCTTTGTCTGAGGAATGGTTGGCAAAAATTTTTCCCACTCTGTGGATTTTTGTGCCACTCTTTTGGTGATTTCTTTTGCTGTGCAAAAGCTTTTTAATAGGATGTGATCCCAAGCACTGATCCTTTGTGTTGTTTCCCGTGCAGTCTGAGTTTTGTTCATAAATTTTTTTCCTACCCCATGCCTTCAAGAGTTCTTCCTATTCTATCTTCTAGTGGATTTAGTGTTTCTGTTTTAATGTTTAGATCTCTGATCCACTTCGATTTAGTTTAGTGCATGGTGCAAGACGTGTATCTAGTTTTAGTTTTCAACATGTGGCCAGCCAATTTTTCCAGCACCATTTGTTAAAGAGGCTATCTTTCTTCCAGTGAGGGTGTTTGGCTCCTTTGTCAAAGATGAGGTATTTGAGTGTGTTTGGGGTTATTTCTGTACCCTCCGATCTATTCCATTGATCCTCAGGTCTGTTTTTTTGCCAGTACCATGCTGTTTTTAATACTGTAGATTTATAGTATAGTTTTAGGTCGGGGACTGTGATGCCCTCTGCTTTTCCCCTGTTGCTTAGGATCGTTTTTGCTATACTTGGTCTCTTCTGTTTCCAGATGAATTTCACGATTGCTTTCTTTAATTCTATGAAGTATGCTATTGGTATTTTGATTGGAATTGCATTAAATCTGTATACTACTTTAGGAAGTATGGCCATTTTCACTGTTGGTTCTTCCTACTCAAGAACATAGGATGTATTTCCATTTTCTGACATCCCTTTCAATTTCCTTTTTTAGAGTACTGTAGTTTTCACTGTAAAGAACTTTTACTTGCTTTGTTAGATCGATTCCTAAGTATTTCATTTTTTGATGCTATCATGAAAGGTACATCTTCCCTAGTTTCTTTCTCAGTCAGTTTGTTATTTGTATATAGAAATGCTATTGATTTTTTTGTGTTGATTTTGTATCTAGCTACACAACTGAATTTGGTTATTAAATCTAGAAGTTTTTTGGTAGAGTTTTGGGGTCTTCTAAGTAGAGTATCATGTCATCTGTAAATAATGCTAGCTTAACTTCTTTCTTTCCTGTCTTTATTCCTTTTATTTCTTTCTCTTGCCTAATTGCTCTGGCTAATGTTTCCAGAACTGTATTGAATAAGAGTGTTGATAGTGGAAAGCCTTGTCTTGTTTCTGAATTTAGAGTGAAAGCTTTCAGGTTTTGACCATTTAGTATGATGCTGGCCGTTGGATTGTCATAGATGGCTTTTATCAGATTAAGGTATAGACCCTCTATTTCTAATTTCTGTAGAGGTTTTATCATGAATGGGTTTTGGATCTTGTCAAATACTTTTTCTGCATCTATTGAAATGATCATATGATTTTTGTCTTTGCTTCTGTTGATATGGTGTATTACATTTATTGATTTGCGTATGTTGAAGCATCCCTGCATCCCTGGGATGAATCCCACTTGGTCGTAATGTATAATCTTCTTGATAATCTGTTGTATTCTGTTTGCCAGTATCTTACTGAGAATTTTTGCATCTATGTTCATTAGGGAAATTGGCCTGTAGTTCTCTTTTTTGGTTGGATCCTTTTCTATTTTGGGTATCAGGGTAACGCTTGCTTCCAGGAATGATTTTTGGGAGTGCTGCTTCCCTTTCAATTTCCTTAAAGAGTTTGAAGAGTAGTGGTATTAAATCATCTTTGAATTTCTTGTAGAATTCAGCTGTGAATCCATCAGGACCTGGGATTTTCTTTGTTGGTAGGATTTTAATTACTTCTTCAATTTCAGTGGATGATATTGAGTTATTTAGCATTTTTATTTCTTCTTGACTCAACTTTGGTAATTCATATGTATCTAAGAATCTGTCCATTTCTTCAGTGTTTTCCATCTTGTTTGAGTATAGGTTCTTGAAGTAGGTACTGAGAATCCTTTGGATTTCTGCAGGGTCAGTTGTCACTTCACCCTTTTCATTTTTTATTGCACGGATTTTAGTCATTTCTTTCCTTTTTTTGGTAAGATTGGCTAGGGGTTTGTCAATTTTATTTAATCTTTCAAAGAACCAACTCTTTCATTCACTGATTCTTTGTATTGTTTTCTTAGTCTCAATTGCATTTAATTTCAGCTCTGATCTTTATAATTTCCTCTCTTTTGGGGTTAAATGTGTTTCCTGTATGCAGCATATTAATGGATCCTGTTTCTTGATCCATTCTGTCAGTCTGTTTCTTTTTATTGGTGAGTTAGGCCATTTACATTGATGGTTATAACTGTTATGTATTGACTCATCTTTGTTATAACCTTTTTCTGTTGTTGGGTGTGTTTTTCGCTTCTGTTTAACTACTCATTTTGCCTGGTAGATTGTTTTTATTGGTGTCCTTGGAATTACAGTCTCCTTTTTCCCTTTCTATGATAACCTTCAAAATATTCCGTAGTGGGGCTGGGGATTTAGCTCAGTGATTAGAGTGCTTGCCTTGCAAGCACAAGGGCCTGAGTTCGATCCCCGGCACCACAAATAAATAAATAAATAAATAAATAAATAAATAAATAAATAAATAAATAAATATTCCGTAGTAATGGTTTAGTGGTCAGGACTTTCTTCAGCTGTTCTTTGTCATGGAAGTATCTTATTTCATTATTGAATTTGAAAGATAGTTTGGCTGGGTACATCAATCTGGGTTGGAGATTGTTTTCTTCTAGGGCTTGAAATACTTTGTTCCAGGCTCTCCTTGACTTAATAAGAGTTTGTGTTGAGAAGTCCACTGTGATTCTGATGGGTTTTCCTTTATAGGTGATTTGTTTCTTCTCTCTAACAATTTTGAATACTTTGTTTTTGTGTTGAATTTCTGGAATCTTGATTATTATATGTCTTGTTGTAGATTTATTTTGATCACTGCTAATTGGGGTTCTATGTGCCTCACTTATCTGTATGTCAAGTTCTCTTCTCATGCTTGGGAAGTTTTCAGTCATTATTTCTGCAAATAGCTCTTTGCTCCCTGGTTCTTGAGGTGAGCAGTTTTGCCCTGCCGTGATATCTTGCCTCACCACAAGCCCAAAACCACGGGGGCCAATCAATCACAGACCAGAATCTCCAAAACTGTGTTCCAAAATAAGCCTCTTCGATCCGGTCCCCAAACAGCAGGGCGCTTCTTGGTTCCCTCCTGGGCACCCAAAAGCACCAGCGGGCCTCCTGACCGCGGGATTTTCCTGCTCAGGTGAGAGCGAGTCGGCGCCGGGGACAAAAGACTGCAACCGGGGCCCGCGCGCTGGCAGGGTCTGAAGCCATCAGCATGCGTAAAATGTAGGCCTCCTCTCTGGTGACACTATCTTCTGCTGTTTTCCCACCCACACTCTCTCTGGTTTGTTTTTTTTTTTTTTGGTTGTCTGTATGTTTGATTTTTCCTCCTCTTTCTTCTCCCATTGTCCCTCTTCTAGTTTTTTCTTTGTCACTTTCTTTTCCCTTCCCCTCTGTGAAGTCAGCATTACCAAGTAGACCCAACCATGACCTTGTCATTGAAGGTAACCCTGGAGGGCTAAAGGTTATAAGAACCAAGAAACACATATACCCAGAAGAAACCACAGAAACAGACATTCCCAAGGAGAATGCTATTACCTAACTTTTTGTGACCTCATACAAAGAAAATATCAAACCAACTCGGAGAACAAACTAAAAGGGGTAAAGTACATATGTATACAAAGAAAATGACCAGACATAGAACCAAAACACAACCCCAGACCCCCAGCCCAACGAGAATAAATATAGAGGACAATAACACCGAGGATGTCAGAAGACACCCAACCCAACTCTCAGAGATGATAGCAACAGAAGTTCAAAAACAGATAGGTGCAGCAATAGAGAACATCAGGCTAGAGGTAATAGACCAGATCAGGAAAGAGATGACCAATATTTCTGCAAATAACCTTTTTAGGTCTTTTTCAGAATTTCCTGGTTTTTCATTCACTCCTATCACTCTTACATTGCTCTTTTTTGTGGCATATTGCTGCTTTTGCATTGATTTTTCATAGTCTCTAGCTATTTTTAAGAAGTCTTTCTTTTCCTGGTCATTTGTTTCAGACCTGCCTTCTAGATCTGAAATTCTATCCTCACCTTCATTTAATCTGATGTGTATACTTTCAAGGGAATTTTTGATATCTTGAATATCTGTTTGAATCTGTTTCAGTGGTTCCATTTCTTTCTTGAGTTGAGTATTCAAGTTTTCCAATGTTTTCCTAAGCTCCTCTGCTTTTTTTTCTGTGTCTTCTCTAAGCTCACTAAGCAAGTCTTTCATTACCATCATCATCTCTTTTTTAACTTGAGCAATTATTTCTACTCTGATGTTTTCTATGGCCTCACTCATCTATTTTTTAACCTCTGCTGCTATCATTTCTGAAAGTTCATTTGGGTGTCTTTGCTTTTCCTCTATGTCATTGTCTTCTGGATTTGTTATGGGAGCACTGGGGGTCTGGGGTTGTATCTTATTTCTGTGTCTTGTCATTATCCCTTTTATTTCCTTTCTATGTTGGATTTTATAGTTTGTTTATGGTAGGTAGTATTGAGGCCAATATCAAGACTTTCCTAGGAAATGTCTATTCCTTAAAGGTGCCTTCTAGGTACATGTGGCTCTTGGCTTTTGTATCTGGCTCAATATTCTACTTTCCAAATTTAACAGGGATCAGAAGTTGCTGTCTATTTGGCCCAGCACTTAGTTTTTTTGGTGCTGGACTATGTTGGTAATTATGACCCCAGATACTTATATTATTGTTATTCAAGTAAGTACAACTGGCTTTAACAGGTATATCACCCTCGTTATAGTGGTACATTAGTACTAACAATAGCATCAAACATATACATGATATTGATAGACTGTAGTAACTGTTAATTTTGTATCTTCAACCAAAGGAGCAAGGTCTACAGTTATATAGCAACATCTAACATACACCAGAGTTTCTCTGCAGTGAGTTTCCCTTTAGAGTATGTGGGGGGAGGGAGGGATTGAGAGGGGTAGAGATAGAGAGGTAATTGAAGAGAAATATAGTGGATATAAAGCTGGAGGATAAAAGAAGATCACTTAAACATTGGGAAACTGTAGGAGACGGGCTAGGAAGAATGAAGGGTGAAA
The DNA here is from genome assembly GCA_004026905.1 of Hystrix cristata. NCBI lineage: Eukaryota > Metazoa > Chordata > Mammalia > Rodentia > Hystricidae > Hystrix > Hystrix cristata. The sequence continues at coordinate 153,734 of PVJO010001572.1, forward strand.
ATCCTGGAGTCGACCAAAGAAAATCTAGATATTATTCACTTGCATGAAAAAAGAGAGAAAATAAAATCAGAAGAGGCAGTTGAAGTAGGAAAGAGAAAAATGAAAAAAAAGAGGAACAACACAGAAGACAATGGTGGTAGAAACCTAAACAGCAACAACAAGAAAAAGAACAGATAGAAGAAGGAAAGCAAAACATAACCAAGTGAAAAATAAAAATTTTAAAAAGTGTATCTATCTATCTAGCTATATATATAGCTAGATAGATACACTTTTTAAAATATACATATATACATATATATGTACATATATATTTTTAAATATATATACATATATACATATGATAGATATTGTATATATGTATATTGTATATATAGATAGATATTGTATATATGTATATATGTATATATATTCTATATAGATATATATATTATATATGTATATATATTCTATATAGATATATATATTATATATATCTATAGATATATAGATATATATAGAGAGAGAGAGAGAGTTCTTCTAATGTCCACAGTCCTATGGTAGTTTCCAAGCCAGAACCCAGATCTATGCTGGTGGCCCCACCCAGATTGCAGTAGTTAGTGCTGGGTATTGTGCTGGTCTTGGCCTCCAGGTTTCAAGTCTCGGGCAGGGTTTTCAGCCAGTGTCTTGCTGGGGGTCCCTTGGTGGCCCACCCATGTCTCCTTACCCTTTATGACTCTGCCACTTTTCCTCAATTGCTCGGGTATGGTTGGCTCTTCTGTGTATGCACAGCCTCCTCTCCTCTCTCCTCTCTCCAATCGTTGAAAGCAGAGCTGGGCTTGTGCTGTGTGATGTATTCATAGATAACAGGCAGAGGTGCTGGAGGTTGCTGTGGCAGATATGGGGCAGGGGTGATACAAGGCGGGTGCAGGGGTGTTGCAAGGTGGGTGTAGTCGATGAAAGTTTACCTCTGGCAAATTGCAACTTTTTTCCCTTCTTTTGCTTTCCCCAGATGGCTATTGAAAGCAGGGCATGGTTGGGGGGGCGTTTTATCCTTTCAGCAATGCACACTGATGCTGCAGATTATCACTTTGGCATCTCTAGGGGTTTCAATTAGTGGTTATGGCTTGGAAAGAAGGAAAAAAAAGAGAGAAAGAAAATCCTGGTGGCTTCTTGGGGGAGGGAGCAGCTTCCTGGTCGTCTGTGGCTAGTATAATTGTTAGGCTACAAGGTCCTGTGTTTTTTATGAATTTTCACAGATCAACTCCAACATAGCTCCTGCTCTCTTCAGCCATGTTGGATTCTCCAATCACATTAGTTTAAAGCCATCAAGTTTTGCACTTAATTGTTACAGGTCTTGCTAAATATGGAGTATATTCTAATTTAATCATAACAGTAAAGTATATGTCACACAGGTTTTATTGGTATTTTTACCAATAGCAATTAATTTACCAATGCATATCCATCACTCTTTGAGTTCATTTGACCTAGAGTACAGGAAATAAAAGACTAAAGTAGGAAATTAGAATTTGAAAGCAATATATAATAGCAATAATGAATAAAACATTTTTAAATTATAAGGTTCAGGTAGCATTACATAACATTTTCAAAATTCTCAGAAAAATGTAATAGGAAGGAAAAGCATAGATGTTTTAGATTAAGAAGGAGCCTAGGGTTCATATAATTCATATACCTTGCTTTATAGTTGAGGATATAAAGATTCCGAAAGGTAAATTGTTTTCCTATGTTTTACACAAGCTTATGACAACTCCAAAAAATGTGTCATTGCATTGTGAATGCCTCTTGATTCTAACACCCAATCATAGGGCAATTTCAGAATCTAGGGGACAACGAAATTAGGAATTTTAAATCAGAAAACTGCCTGACACTTAGTAAGGAAGAGTTCAACGTATGAAAGTCACAAGGAGCTAAATAATACAACAAGATCAGAGCTAGTCCAAGGATCTCTCTATAAACATGAAATCAGTTCCAAAATAGCAGGCTTTTATTTGTCCTCAAAAATATAGTAAAAAGTAATAATAATAAAACTAGGGTAGACACAACTTTGAAAGTAGAGTAGGAGACGCATTCTTATTGCCAATCAGAGATAACAAGAAGTTTGTTAAAAGTTCTGGATTTTTTTTACACATGCCTGATAAGAATATGCACATCTAATATGAAAATCCTCTAGAATTCTCAGTTTATTTCTATAAACCAACTACCTCAAAATCCAGTGGCTTAAAGCAAGAACAATTTATAATTTCACACAATTCTGTAGATTGACTCAGTGGTTCTCCAGATCTCACCAGGACTTATTTACTAAGCTATATTTTGACTATTTTGATCAGCTGGACAGTGGACTCAGCTGGGATATGGCACAGCTGAACTTCTCTCTCTATCCATGCGGGCCTATCCAGGACCTCTTCTTGGAATATCCCAGGATAGCACTGAAAGAAAACATAGGCTCTGTAGCACCCACACCACATCCTATTGGTCAAAGCAAGTTAAATGGCCAATACAGACTCAAAGGTGGGCCATAGACTCCACTTTTTTGGTGAGACAACCTGCAAAGTATTAGAGTCACACTTTTAAATCTACCACACGAAATTTTGATGCAGGCTCATATATGTGCTTTTATGTTATTCACACCTGTTGCAATTTAGATGTAAAATGTCTCCCAAAAGTCTCATGTGTCTGGAGGTGGGACCTGATCAGAAGAGGCAGGTCATAAGAGGCATGACCTGGAAGGGTGTATGCTTGTTCCCAGCTCCTCCATTCTCTCTCTGCTTCCTGATTTCATGAGATCAACAGCATTCCTCTCCCATGCCCTTCTGCCATGACGTTTCTGCCTTAGAGCCAGCTGACCATGGACTGAATCCCATTAAAATCTGAGCCAAATTAAATCTCTCTTCCTTTAAATTTTGAGTGTCCATGTTGTGTCCAGCAATTGGAAAGCTAGCTAATATAATACTTAATGAAAAATGACACTGCTAAAATGAAAATCCACTAGAATTTAAAAACTAAACCTTTCAGCTACACCAAACTCAATTTTTTTCTACAGAAAGGCACTGTAGCATTTGCCTTGCTGTGATTGTCAAGTGCATTAATAACCTCCCTGAACAAGATGCTCTATTATAAATTATACTAAAAAGTTATTACCATCAGTCACTGCAAGATGATTATAAAATCAGCATCACCAGGACAAAATGCCACAATAGGAAATATTAGAGTTTTTCCATCTAGATGGACTTATGATCTGGATGTTAAAAAATACACCAACAGGAAATATGACTGCAGCCTTTTTAAAATAATCTTCAGGTGAAGATCTTTTTAATTATGAACTACAGAGAGAAACCATAGATGAAAAGAGGGATGAATTTGAATATATAAAAATGTCATATACAAATGTATATATATCATATTATGCAAATAATGGAAATAACTATTTGTAGTACTTACTAAGCACTAAGTACCATTTCTACTACTTTACACATTTTAAATCATTTGATCTTTACAGTAGTGCTATGAGGTGGAAGGTGAGCAAGCTAAAGCACAAAACTGTTACATAAGATACAAAAATCACTGGGTATGGTGGCACACATCTGTAATCATAGCACCCTGTGAGGCTTATGCAAGGGGATCACAAGTTTGAGCCCCCCTGGGCAATTTAGTGACTTAGTAAGACCCTGTGTCAAAATATAAAAGGGATGGGAAAGTAGCTCAGTGTGAAGGCCCTGGGTTCAATCCTCAATTCTAAAAGAAAAAAAAAAAAAAGTCTGCTGATAGGATAATGACAGAGCCAGAATTTCAAGATAACCAATCTTGGCTCCAGGGTTTAAATTCATAATCACTAAGCTCTACAGAAAAGTAGGAAAACATGAGCAAGATACATATGAAGACTTAATACTATATTAACAAGTTAGGGACTCTTGCAAATAAAAAGGAAGCAGAAAAATAGACTATTTTCTATGGGCAAAGTCTGTGAACAGACAATTCACACAAGAGAAATGTGAATGATCTATAAAACACGAAAAAATGTTCATCTTTGCTCTTATGAGATACCATTTATCTGCTGGCTGATTTAGCAAAGGTTAAAAGACTGATAATACCCACGGATGTTATCTTCTTGGTTGTAAGAAAGTAAACTGATAAAATATTCCTGGAGGATGATTTGGATGGCATTTAAATTTGCAATGGTTGAATTCAGCAATTTTACTTCTAGTAAATTTGCCATAGAAATACAGTAATCAGATAGGAGACCCAATATGGCTGACTAGAGGAAGATTCATGTTAGAGATGCTCAGAGAAGATTCACTGAGAATAAAAGTATTCTGAAGTCAGAGAGGGGCTTATACACAGAAACAGAAAATTAATAGGAAAGATGACGTAGGTAGGTCAAACCAAACAACTGGATAGTTGAAAAGGGGAAGGATGACTGCCATGGCTGGTCTACGCATCCCCATCCCTTTCTCCTCTGGGCGCAGCTATTCTGAGGGTGTTGCAAAGAGCCTGAGGGACCGAACTAGCATTGCAGAGGCCAGACTCCTGGGGCCGATGTCATGTACACCAGCCCGTCTCCCCCATCTTCCCCAACACTGAGGAAAACTGCATTCCTGTGCTGTCTCCTCCAGTGCTTAAGGCTGGAAGGGAAGTCACCTCCAGGCTCCACCTAGAGAGAGGATAAAAAGATGGATGGCACCCTAGCTGATTTCACCCAGAGTCAAGCCAGCTCACCCTCCACCCCAGCCTGCTAAGCACCCATTCTATACACCTGCTTTCCCACTTAGTCACAGGCAAGCACACCCACCCACCTGCCAAGCCTACCCTGCACCTGTCCTGCGCACTAGCTTAAAAACAGTCACTGGCACACATGCTACTCCAGAGGCTGAATCCACCCTGCACCTGCCTTACATAACAGCTCATGAACCAAGTTAAAAGTCTACATGTGGCTGCCTGCAATCAGACTGCAACTAAAACAAGAAAGGAACTGTGTGGACAAATTGGCTTTATGACATAGTAGTCCAAAAGAAGCTGTATGTAAACTCTCAATGTTGGGATGCTATAGCTGCTGTTATTTTTTTTTACTTTAATTTAATTGCTATTTATAGTCTCCTTCCCCTCTCATCTCCCTACTTCTTTTGTTGAACTCTAGCATCCATAGCAACACTATTTTCTCATTTTTTACTTGTTTCTCCCACTTATTAACTTCCTCTTTTCAACTTTGGTTTTGCCCCATATTTCACTCTCCCTCAGACATCCCCAATTTATCTTGAATTAACCTTCTGTCCTGTCTACTCTATTCCTTTTCCTCTTTCTTATTTTACCTAGCCCCCTGTCTTCCCTTGCCTCTTCTCCTCCTTATAGGTGCACAAATAAATCAGGAGATTCTAAGGAACTCAAAGCATTCTTTAATCTCCAATTATATGTCCCTTCTCCTACATCCTGCCCTCACCTCCACTACTACCTTCTGAAAGCCTTCAACATTAACCTTTCACTCCAACCATAAAAGAACTCTAACGGAATCTGCTCTCATACCTATTTTTTACTATTATTATATCTCCTATTCGCTACTACTCTTACTGACTTACACTCCTCTCTTGCCTATCTCCCATCTCTTTATATCCTTGTCCCTTCACAACAAGATGAACTGCTAATAACAAAATAGTATAAATTATAAAGGATGCTGGTAAAGAGTGAAACCATAAATATAAGGTTTAATTCATGTAAATGATGTTTGATCAGATCTGTTGATGTTGTTATAGCCAACAGTAATTCTCTCTTCACAATACAGTGGCAGGGTTCAAATCATTTACATTAAATAACAGAAGGAGTGAACAATATCTCTGGACAAAGTCATAAAGATATTACTAGAAGGAAAAATCTAACTAAAAAGATCTTCAGATCAACAACAATCTCTTCTCACTCTACCTCAACCTTCAGCACAAAAAAGGAATATATATATATGTATATATATATGTATATATATGTATATATATGTGTATATATGTATATATATGTATATATGTATGTATATATGTATATATATGTATGTATATATATGTATATATGTATATATGTATATATATACACACACATATATTCGTATACGATATATACATACACACAAGAACATGGGAAAACAAGCAAGAAAAAAGCTTCCAAAGACTCTCAATTCTCCCAAGGTCGATCTAGAGGACACCAATGGAGAGGAAAGAAAACACCAGGTAGCAGAGCTTTAAGAATTGATTAAAGAAGAGATAAAGAAACTTGGGGAGTTCAAAGAGGACATGACCCAAAAGTTCATGGAATCATGATACAAAACAATCAGTGTAGATTTGGGAGAAAAAATTTAAAAACTAGGAAATCTGACCAAATGCTTCAAAACATGAATGACAAATGGTCCAAAGACATCTACCCCATGAAAAGATGTCAGTCTCAAATACTGGATATAAAACATTGTATAAAATTCATAAACTGCAGAAATGACCGATATAAAGGCAGGGTTAGAAAATCAAGGAAAACAGTAAATTAAAACAAATTATTAAAAGAAGCCTTAAAAACAATAAGATAACAAGAAAAATTCATCCAAGAGCTACTAAACAACACTAAGAAGACCCACCTAAGGCTAATTGGAGTTAGAGAGAAACCAGAAGACAGCACACATGTATAATAACTCTTAATGTTAATGGATTAAGATCCCCAATTAAAAGCCACAGATTAGCAGACTGGATCAAAAAGTAGAATCCAAGGTCTGTTGTATTCAAGAAACTTATCTAATCCAAAAAAGACATTCATAGACTAAAAATCAAAGGATGGAAAACAATATTTCATGCAGCAGGACTCATAAAACAACCAGGAATAGCAATCTTACTCTCAGATAAAATAAAATTCAAGCAAAAACTTATCAGAAGAGACAAAGGTCACTACACACTAGCTAAGGAAATTACCCAACAGGCAAATATATATACAGTCCAACTTGTTGATATTTATGTGCCAAATACTGGAGGAACAATCTTCATAAAATACTGCTGGACATAAAAGCTAAACACACACACACACTAACACAATCACAGTGGGTGACCTCAATACCCCACTTTCATAAACAGACAGATCAACTAAACAAAAAATTAATAACTATCAGAGCTGAAACACACGCTTGAACAGAAAGTCTTAATAGATATCTATAGAGCATTCTGCCCTACTACAACAGAGTATACATCCTTCTCTGCAGCACAGGCAACTTTCTCAAAAAATAGATTGCATGACAGTTTGCAAACTATGCTTAAGTAAATATGAAAAAATTACAATCACCCCAATTTACTATCAGATCATAGTAAAACGAAACTAGAAACCAATCACAGAAGGAACAACAGAAATTTGGTAAACACCTGGGAACTTAATAACATGCTCCTGCATACCCAGTGTGTCACAGAAGAAATTTAAAATTTTCTGGTATCAAGCAACAATGCCAGCATAGCACACCAGAACCTATGGAACACAGTTATAGCAGTCCTAAGAGGGGAGCTTATGGCAATCAATATTCACACTAGAAAAACAGACCAAGCTTGAATAAATAACCTAATGATGAAATCAAGATATTCAAAAAACCACAATCCAAGCCCAAACAAAATTTAAAGAAAGAAATCATGAAGATCAGAAAAGATATTAATGAAATCAAGACAAAAAAAATACAAAGAATCAATAAATCAAAAAGCTGATTCTTTGAAAGAATAAATTTAAAAAATAAACCCACCAGGCATGGTGGCACACACCTGCAATCCCAGCACTTGGGAGGGTGAGGCAGTAGGACTGCCATGAGTTCGAGGCCAGCCTGAGCTACACAGTGAACTCAAGACTAGCCTGAACTACATAGCGAGATCCTGTCTCAAAAAAAAAAAAAAAAAAAAAGGAAATAGATAAACCCTTAGCCAAAATTACCAAAGGAAAGAGAGAACAGACTCACATCAATGCAACTAGAAAAGAAAAAGGCAAGATCACAATGGACATTATTAAAATCCAGAAGATGGTGACTACTGTGAAAAACTGTATTCCAACAAAGTGGAAAATCTTGAATAAATGCATAGATTCCTAGATGCATATGAATTACCAAAACTAAACCAAGAATACTAAAAATTTTGAATAGCCCAATAACAAGCAATGAAATTGAGGCCATGATTTTAAAAACTACCAACAAAAAAAGCTTAAAACTTCTCAAACTCTTCAGTGAAATGGAAAGAGGAGGAATGCTTCCAAACTCATACCTAGAACCCACCACTACTCTGAACCCAAACTGGAAAAAGACCCAACTAAAATTGAAAACTACAGGTGAATCTCCTTAATGAAAATAGATGCAAAAGTCTTCAATCTATTACTGGCAACAGACTGCAACACATCATCAAAAGCATCATCCATCATGACCAAGTAGGTTTCTTCCCAGAATTGCACAGATAGTTTAACATATGCAAATAAGTAAATATAATACACCCACTAACAGAAGCAGGGACAAAACCTGCATGATCATATCAATAGATGCAGAAAAAGCTTCTGACCAAATCTAACATGTATTCATGATAAAAAAAAAAACACTGAAGAAGTATAGAGGGAACTTACCTGAATCTGTAAAAGAGTCATTTATCAGAAATCAATGGCCAACATCATATTAAATGGGGGAAAACTGAAAGCTTTCTCTCTACAATCAGGAACAAGACAAGGATGCCCACTATCACAACTTCTGTCCAACATAGTACTTGAAATATTGGTCAGAGCAATCAACAAAAGAGGTATGTATGGGAAAGTAAGAAATCCAATTATCACTCTTCGCAGATGACAGGATCTTCTTCATAGACAACTCAAAGAATGTCACCAAAAGATTATTAGAATTATAACCAATTTCAGCAATGTAGCAGGATACAAAATCAACACACAAAAATCAATAGCATTGCTCTATACCAACAATGAACTCACTCAGAAAGAAATTAGGAAAACAATGCCATTTACAATAGCATCAGGAAAAATTAAATACCTAGGAATTAATCTAACCAAAGAAGTGAAAGATCTCTACAAAAAACTACAGTACTCTGAAAAAGGAGATTGAAAAGGACACCAGAAAATGAAAAATTGTTCCCTGTTCCTGGATAGGCAGAACCACCAATGTCAAAATGGCCATACTCCCAAAACTGATATATAGATTTAACACAATCCCAATCAAAATACCAATAGTGTAGCTCCTAGGAGAAAAATAAAACCCACATGGAACCAGAAGAGATCCAGGATAGCAAAAACAGTCCTGGGAAACAAGAGCAAAGCAGGAGGGATCATAATACCCGACTTCAAGTTACACTACAAAGCCACAGTGATTTTTTTTTTAAAAAAAGCATATTATTGGCACAAACTCAGACATGTAGACCAACAGAACAGAACAGAAGGTGCAGAAATTTTCCCATATACTTTCAGCTATTCAGTCTCTGATGAAGGTGCCAAAACATATGTTGGAGAAAAGATAGCCTCTTTAGCAAATGGTGCTGGAAAAACTGGCCATCTATACACAGAAGATTGAAGGTTGGACTATATCTCTCTCTCATCACATACAAAAATCAAAAGAAATCAAAGATCTAAACATTCAAACAGAAACAACCGACTAGAAGATGAACTAGGTAAATCTCTTGAAGGTGTAGGCAAAGTCTTTTGGAATAGAAATCCAATGGCACAAGAAATAATACTAAAAATAAACAAATGGACAGACACCAAGAAGAGGAATAGCTGGGTCAAATGGAACCTCTAGTTGTAGTTTTTTGAGGAATTTCCGTATTGATTTCCACAGTGGCTGGACCAGTCTACATTCCCACCAACAGTGGAGGAGGGTTCCTTTTTCCCCACAGCCCCACCAGCATTTGTTATTGGTTGATTTTTTGATAATTGCTGTTCTTTCTGGAGTGAGATGGAATCTTAACATTGTTTTGATTTGCATCTCTCAAGTGACTAGTGATGTTGAATACTTTTTCATGTATTTATTTACTATTTTTAGTTCTTCGTCTGAGAAATGTTTATTCATTTCAGATGACCATTTTTGGATTGGGCCTTTAAATCTGGGGGTTCTGATTTTTTTTGAGTTCTTTATATATTCTAGATGTTAGACCTTTGAGGAACAGCTGGCAAAATTTTTCTCCCACTTTGTGAGTTGTCTCCTCATCATACCACAGCGATATATGCACAACCATGTTTATAACAACACAGTTTGTAATAGCTAAATCTTGGAAACAACCCAAATGCCCAGCAACTGATGAATGGATAAAGAAGATGTGGGTTTTTTAATACAATGGAGTACTACTCTGCCATAAGAACGATAAACTTGAGACATTTTTCGGTAAATGGATGTACCTTGAGAACATATTATTAAGTGAAACAACTTGGACACACGTGAGTACATATCATTGTTTCTCTAGTATAAGAAACTATAAGTGTAAATAAGGATGAAAATGTATAATAGATATTATGAAAAAGAAAGAAAATACTCAAATGTGAAGGAGAACTGAGAGGGGGAGGGGAAAGGAAGGAAGGGGAAAAGAAAAGAAGAAAAAATGGAAAAAAATGAAAATAAAGCTGTTGTAAATAAGGAGGGAAGAGGAGTTGAAAGGAGGGGGTGAGGAAAGGGAAAAAACTAAGATATATCATGTACAGGTACAAATTAACTATGATGAATTTGATTATTATGTATATCTAAAATGTACCAATAAATTTTGGTTCAATAAAAAAGAAAAAAAGAATAAACAAATGGGATTATTTCAAATTAAAAAGTTTATGCATGGCAAAGGAAACAACTGATAGCGCGAAAAGACAACCTACAGAATTGGGGGAAAATATTTGCCAGCTATTCCTCTGACTGAGGACTAATATCTGGAATGTATAAAGAACTCAAAAAAATTAGACTACCCAAACTAAAATACCCAATTTAAAAAATGGGCAACTGAAATGAATAGACACTTCTTAGAAGTACAAATGGCCAATAAACATGTGAAAAAGTGTTCAACATCTCTGGCCATTAGAGAAATGCATATTAAAAAACACTGCACTTTCATCTTACACCAGAAAGAACAGCTATCATCAAGAAATCAAATAATAACAAATGCTGGCAAGGCTGCAGTTAAAAAAATAATAATAATAACCCTTTGAGACAGCTCCGGGCTCCATCTTCAGACCCAGGCTTGAGGCAGCAGATCAGGAGACTCCCGGGCAGCTGCTCTGCACTGGCTTGGCCCGCACACTGGTAGGGTGAACCTCAAATAAGGGGGAAACACCTTGGACAGAAAGCACTGTTGTCTCTCTCCCTCAGTGGTTTGGTTTTTTTTTTTTTTTTTTTTTTTTTTTTTTTTTTTTTTTTTTTTTTTTTTTTCCATTTCTCTTCTGATCCAAGCCATCACTATCTGGTAAAGCCAACAATACACACATCACTAAGGAAACTTTTAGAGACATAAACGATAAGGAGACGTGGACAGGCTACCAAAGATCTCCCAAAGAGCTGCAGTCGGACAACTGCCCCCAGACTCCACACTTGGAGGCCAGGATCAACACAGTACCCAACACTGACCACTGCAGACTCAGTAGGGCTAACAAGCATAGAATCAGGTTTTGGCCTGCACCCCCCACAGAGCAGTGGCCATCAGAGAAATCTCACTATATGTGTATGTATACATAATATATGTACATATTGGTTTTGTTTCTCCTTTTATTTTCTCTTTCTCTTATTCATCCCATTACCTGTCTGATGCATTCTCTTGTCTACATATTCTTTCTTGTTGTTGTTGTTTTGGTTTTTACTTTTATTGACTCCTGCCTTGCTCATATCTCTCTTTCCTCAACCAAATGCTCTGATTTTTCCTTTTCTTTTCATTTTCTCTCTCCCTTTCATTTTTCATATGAGTAAGTGTTGTCTAGATTCTACATGGTTTGACCCTCTACTCTCATATTTCACTCTTCCTAAACTATCTACTCAAGTTTCCCAAAGTATAAGTAACATCTTATTTTTAAATTTTACATCTACTAGAACTTTCTTCATTACCACTCTACCTTTTCCTATCCTTCATTATCCCTGCTAAAAGCAGGGTAAAAACCACTCTACTAACAGGATACCCACTACATACAAATTCCTGGTTTATATTGGATTCTGCTTTATAACGATGTTAACCTTGCTCTTATGGTTAAAGATACAAAGTTAATATTAACGCTGGTTGGTCAAATTCATGAATGTAATTGATGCTATTGCTAATGTACTAGTGTAACAAGTGTGCCATACAGGTTATAACCAGTTGTACTTTCTCATATGGTAATACTGTAATTATCTGAGGTAATAATTATTAACATAATCCAGAGTCTTGAGACAACCACAAAAGCCAAGAATCACATATACCTAGAAGACACTGAACGAACAGAATTCTCCTTAGAAAGCATTGATATTTGTCTTCAAGTAACCTCCCATAATCAAAATATAAAAATCAGCATTGAAACTAAAAAGGGGAAAATACATATAGATACAAAGAAAAGACCCAGAAGTAAAATACAACCCCACATCCCCAGCTCACCCAGAACAAATCCAGAGGACAACAAAATAGAGGAAATTGGAAAACACTCAACCAAACTTTCAGAAATGATAGAAGCAGAAGTTAAAAAACAGATGGATGAGGTTATAGAGAACATCAGATTAGAAACAATTGACCAAGTTAAGAAAGAGATGACAATCATAATGAAAGACCTGCTTAGTGAATTTAAAGTAGACACAGATAAAAAAAAAAAAAAACAGAGGAGCTTAGAAAAATGATGGAGCTTAGAAAAATGAGCTTAGAAAAACTGACCACTCACTTTAGGAAAGATATGGAACCCATGAAACAAATCCAAACAGATGTCCAAGAAATCAAAAATTGCTTTGAAAGTATACACAGTAGATTAAGTGAAAGCAAAGACAGAATCTCAGAACTAGAAGACAGGACTGCACTTCATGACCATGATAAGGAAAACTTCTTAAAAATAACTAGAGACTATGAGAAATCAATACAACAACTGCAAGATGATGCAAAGAAGAACAACATAAGATTGATGGGAGTGAGGGTAAAAGAAGGAGACAGTGTAAAGGATCTAAAACGATTATTCACAAACATAATGACAGAAAACTTCCCAAGCATGAGAAAAGAACTTGACATACAGACAAGTGAGGCATATAGAACCCCAATTACCCACGACCAAAATAAATCTACACCAAGATATATAATAACCAAGATTCCAGAAATTCAACAAAAGAACAGAATACTGAAAATTGTTAGAGGAAAAAAAAATCACCTGTCAAGGTAAATCCATCAGAATCAGAGCAGACTTCTCAACACAAACCCTTAAATCAAGGAGAGCCTGGAGCAAAATATTTCAATCCCTAAAAGAAATTAATCTCCAATGCAGACTGATGTGCCCAGCTAAACCATCTTTCAAATTCAACAATGAAATAAGATATTTCCATGACAAAGAACAACTGAAGAAATTCATGACCTCCAAACCACCTCTACAAATTTTTTTTTTTTGTGGTGCCAAGGATCGAACTCAGGCCCTTGTGCTTACAAGGCAAGCACTCTAATCACTGAGCTAAATCCCCAGCCCCTTCTACAAAATATTTTGAAAGATATTCTAGAAAAAGAAAAAGGAAACTATAATTACAAGGACACTAATAAATAATAATCCACTAGGCAAGACAAACAGTTAAACCGAGGTGAAACACAGAACCAACAGCGGAAAAGGTCTATGACAAAGATAAGTCAATACATAACAGCTGTAACCATCAATATAAATGGTCTCAACTCACCAATCAAAAGAAACAGACTAGCAGAATGGATCAAGAAACAAGATACTCAATATGTTGCGTACAAGAGACACATCTAACTCAAAAGGAAATTCATAGACTGAAAATCAAAGGATGGAAAACAGTATTTCATGCAACAGAAACCCAGAAAAAAGCAGGGGTAGCTATCCTAATCTCAGACTAAGTGAACTTCAAACCAAAACAGATCAAGGGGGACAAAAAGGTCACTACATACTTCTCAAGAGAAAACTCCAAGACAAAGAAATAACAATCATTAATATTTATGCACCAAATATTGGTGCAACTAACTACATAAAACAAATATTAAGGAACATGAAAGTTCAAATAAATATTAGTATAATTATAATGGGAGACTCCAATACCCCACTGTCACAAATAGACAGATCAACAAGACAAAAACTTAACAAAGAAATATCAGAACTGAATCAAATCTGCGAACAAATGGACTTAGCAGATGTATACAGAGTGTTCCACCCCACAACAACAAAATACACATTCTTCTCAGCTGCACATGGGAAGTTCTCCAAAACAGACCACATACTAGCTCATAAAGCATGTTTAAGTAAATGTAAGGGAATTGAAATTATACCATGCATACTATCAGACCACAGCACAATAAAACTGGAATTCAATGGTAACAGAGAACAAAAATACCACATAAACACATGGAAACTAAATAACATCCTTCTGAACAACAGCTGGGTCACAGAAGAAATTAAAGAAT